>BJCM01062582.1:0-15974 GCA_018326385.1 Flaveria bidentis | reverse complement strand
CATCTCGATCACTTCGAAATTTCTACGAAGTCTTTGCAGTTGCGCCCTCTTAACACGTGCACTGCCTTGATACTTGACCTTCATGGCATCCCAAACTTGTTTTGAGGTCTCCTTCTGGGTGATCGTCTTCAAAATCGATTTATCTATCGATTGGAAGAGATAATTCAGCACCTTTAGGTCTTTCAACTTATTCTCCTCTGCATGCTTTCTCTGCGTGGCTGTTGCTTGTTCTCCTTCCTTGATCTCCGTATACCCTTCGGTTACAACCCCCCAGCATTCCTTCGACTGGATCAAGTTCCTCATGACCATACTCCAATGGTCATAATCGCCATCGAACTTTGGAACATGGGTTGTTTTGAAGTGACTTGCTTCTTCTGCCATTGATCTCCTCTTCTTATGCACTCGATTAGATCACTCACTCTCTATTGGATCTCACAATTGTGCTCTGATACCACTTGAAGTGTCAAGCGCAATATAGAACACAAACTTGAATGCATAATTCATTAAGAAACATGACCGGCTTTAAATAGCCAAAAACTTACAACGTGCTGAAGCAAAGAAAAAACGGAACAAACTAGCGACTAGGCTTACCACTACCACACAACGTCCACTAACGCCAGATCCTAAAGATCCGGCTTATTTGACTCAACCACACACGATGACACGACTAAGCAAATGTAAACAAATACAAAAACAAACGGAAACTAAGCTTTGCAACTTTCCCATGCACGTGCAGACTTGCTATTCCAATAAATTCATCAACATAAATGTTAAAAATCATGCACGACATACAAGTCTACATATTAGCCTGTTTGTAGGATTGCACATTAAGTAGTGTTATATTATATACTATTCAAATCATACTTGAAAAACCTAAAATTCAAATTATATACTTTGAAAATCTTTTTATGTATTGTTGCTTTTCTCTTGATTTAGATTAGTTTGAGTTAATCTGAAGGGAAACCATAGACCAGCATGAACTTGAATTTAACTTGCAATAAAAAATTCAAGAAACTACAAGCAACATGTGTTTATACCATTTGCCTTTGATACTTTTGGGTTTCTTGGGACTGAGACGGTGGAGTTACTTAGACAAATTTAACGAAGTGTTGTAAAAATCGTTAGACGCTAGTTGGGTAGTGGAGTATCAACTAGTGATTAATCGGTTTGAAATTTTTATATGTAATTTCTAGTTATATACACACACATGTTTATAAGTAATTATATAAACATTATATATACACATACATTTTATTAAAATAATCACAATTTTCAATGCTTGACTGGAATTTCCAACATTTGACCGGAATCTGGCAAAAATGTGGCTAAAATCAGGCCGGAATTCGGCCGGCGAAAATGTGGTTTGAATCGGATTGGAAATTGGTTGGCGATTAGGGGTTGACTAGGTCCGATTTGACTGACTACGACCAGTTACCGATTTCATCCACCGATTACATGAAATCGTCAAGTCCACCAGCCGACTAGCTATTAGTCACCAATTAATCGGCCGACTAAGCCGATTTTTACAACACTGGTTAAAGGGTCATGCATAGCAGTGTTATGATTTCAAGATTTATAGATGTTTTTAAAAGCCTTAGTTTTGCTATTCAAGAAGTGCCAGTGGCTTAGCTTGTTGTGTGTTTGCCTTATATTTTGATATAAATTGGGTTATGACCTTGTGTATGTTGTAATTTTTGTATGACTTGAAAACCGAGTTGCTTATAAAACTAAACTGGTATGGAACCAGCAGGTTGGTTTTATATAAGTTAGAGATAAAACGACAAGTTAATATAGAAGCTTGTTATAATTACGCATATCTTCTTACTAATAAAAGAGTAACTAAATCGACATGTGCTAGTATAACATTTTTTCTCATCAAAATTTTTTTTATTGTCATCTTCTGTCATTACATTAATTACTAATAACATTCATTAATTATTTTTCTAGATTACAAATAGTTTCTTTATAAATTAAGAAATAGGTTTATTTACTAATGTTATTTCTAAAGAAATAGTTTCTTTATAAAATAAATTTTTTTCTAAAACATTAAACTTTTTAAAAAATATTTTTTTTAAAAAAAAATTAATGTTTTTAAAAAGTATAATTTTTATAAACTAAAGAGTATATTGCAATTTTCATACCTGTGTTTTGGGGGTGTTAACAGGATTAGTCCCAACTTAACAGTTTAGATACCTGAGTTTACGAATGCTAACACTTTACGTACCTCCGTCCAATTTCCGTTAAACAACCGTTAAATCTCCTCTACGTGCTCCTCACGTGAGGGGCAAAACTGTCAATTCACCCAATTTATTAATCTTTTATGAGTAAATTGCAATTTTCATACCTATGTTTTAGGGGTGTTAACATGATCAGCATCAACTTAACAGTTTGCATAACTGAGTTTACGAATGCTAACACTTTACGTACCTCAGTTCAATTTTCGTTAAACAACTATTAAATCTCCCCCACTTGCTTCTCATGTGAGGAGCAAAACTGTCAATTCACCATGAGCGGCCTATATATCAACATCTCTCTCCAAACCCTACCTTCCATCCCCTCCTTCCAAAACCTTTCGTCGGAGACTCTCAAACTCACCGTCTCCCATCGTTGTCTCACCGCCCTCAAACCCTACCCTGCCGCACACATCAGCCATCTCGTTGTCAACAATCACCGCCTCTACGCTGTCTTAGGCGATCGCATCCACGTATTCGACACGACGTCGTTCTCCCTCATCGATACTTTCCCTGTCAATGATTCCTCATTAGGTTCTGTCAAATCCGTCACGTTTCATAACGGAAAAGTTTTCACATCTCATCAGGACAGTAAGATCAAAATATGAAAACTAACGGAACACAAACGACATAAACACGCCTGAACCCTACCAACAATGGGAGATTAATAAATTGGTTGAATTTACAGTTTTGCCCCTCACGTTAGGAGCACGTGGGGGAGATTTAATGGTTGTTTAACGAAAATTGGGCGGTGGTACGTAAAGTGTTAGCATTCGTAAACCAATGTATGCAAACTGTTAAGTTGGGGCTGATCCTGTTAATACTCCTAAAACACAGGTATGAAAATTACAATTTACTCTTAAAGGATTAATAAATTGGGTGAATTGACAGTTTTGCCCCTCACGTGAGGAGCACGTGGGGGAGATTTAACGGTTGTTTAACGGAAATTTGACGGAGGTACATAAAGTGTTAGCATTCGTAAACTCAAATATGCAAACTATTATACTGGGGTTGATCATGTTAACACTTTCAAAACACATGTATGAAAATGACAATTTACTTTTTTAAAAAATATTTAAGAATTAATGTTTTTAAAAAGTATAATTTTTATAAACTAAAATAATAAAAATTGGGAGTTATATATGATAGAAAATTTTTAAAAAATACTTTTTTTGGTAAAACTGGATTTGTTTTGAAACAAAAGTTTATTCTTTTCCAAAAAAAATAATAATAACAAAAGTTTAATATACCATTGTTTTTATTATTTATAGTCTTTAGCCGTATGTAATTTTAATATCATAAAATATTATTTTATAATTAATATATTTTTATTTTATATAATATTTTATATTTATTAAATTCATGTAATACATTCTACTAAAGCTAGTAAGTGGCTAATTACTTTACTTAATTTGGGTATGTTCCATTCATTTCTTTGCACTTTCGTTTTATTTTGGAGGTTAGGTGAATTAAGAAATAATAGACTTGGTATATCTGCATACCATAAATACGAGTGAATTATTTTTAAGGTGGTTGAAACTACTTTAATGATTTCAATTACTCTTTTTAAAACGTGATGTTAATCATTTATACTGAATTTGATTTTTGTTTGACTTACTCAGAAATATCATCAAAGAGGGAAATTATCACTATCGAAAACACACACTTAAGTCGGGTTTGAACATGAAACTCTAAAAATTACAAGCTCTAACCATAACTCTCATGTTATTAAAACAGAAGACCAAACTGCTTGAGTAAATTACATGACTCATGGGAGTAACTGGTGACAACATTTACAGATTCCAAGAGTAAGTTTTATTGTTTGCTTATACTTAATCAAACTATACATACACAATTTATTTATTACTTTTATAATAATATATTTTTTATTGTTTGCTTATACTTGATCAAACTATACATACACAATTTATTTATTACCTCTCACAATTGACACTCCAAAACCACCGGTCACCACCATAGACATCAATCATCATCACCACCTTCCCACCGCCAACGGTGATGCTTCCCCACCTCCTTCCTTCGGTTTTTCTTGACACCAGCAACTAGAACCAAATTTGATTTAAAATGAATAAATGAATGGTATATGGATGGTTTGATCATTTTACTAAAGCGATGGATTACGAGTGTAAGCAAATACCGAATGTAAAGACAATACTTGCTTTATACATGTAATGACAGACACAATTTAAACCAAACTACATAAAGATTTGTGTAATTTACTTTAGTTTTAAATGACGAAGATTTATTAAAAGAAGACTAACAAGAAACTAAAAACTCTAGAAACAAACATACAATATAAAAATAGCTCAAACGAGCTTCGAAGAATCACCTAGACAACAAGAAACTATTCCCTATCTACTTGACTCCAAAATGGCCATTCGAAGCTTTTGATCTCATCCTATCTTAACCCATAAAGATCCAAGAATATTGATATCTTCAATAATCTTTACATTGGAAACCATTTATTCTCTCGCTAAAAACATAATCATTTCTTGCCTATGAAATAAAAATAATAGCTTGAACCATTTTACTTATACATCCATTACTGAAGATTGATTTTTGAATCTCTAACAAGTCCCTTCATGCACAAAACGGTGGAAGATGTAATAAATAAGTGATCCGCGGTTTCATCAAATTCACCACACAACTTACGCACCCAAAAATCAACTTGGATGGCACATTTATGCTCGTCAGTTTGTGTAATTTACTATAAATAAGATACAAATAGAACTTCAAAAGTACATTTATATCCTTCAAAATTTAAAATTACATAAATATTCTTACGAAACTTCAAAAATACTAGTAAGATAAACTATTAAAAGATTTATAAAACTCTTCTCAAAATTCAGTTACAACTAGTTATTTGATCCTAATACCTTCTCCCCTATCAACAAACTCACCCCTTTGAACATTCTTCACAAATTTCCAATACCAAAACATAAATATATTAACCAAATCAAGTTAATAAAATTTGATGACACAAAATAAGATACACTAGAGTCAAGCTAACGTGTTCAAAATAAAATCATCTAGAAATTCAACGATGTGAATTGAACTTAAACTTTGGCTATGTATACATGACTCATGACACCAAAAATGTAGGGGAGGGCGTACCTAATGTTTGATTTAGCTCCCGTTTTGCGCAGGTCTAAGGATTGTTTCGCGATCTGATATACACAACCTTACCTTACACTTTGTGCAGGGGGCTGCTCTCCACCCTTGAACCAATGACTTCAAGATCATAAAACAACAACCTTACCAGTTGCTCTAAGGCCTGCTCAACATAACAAAGGCAGAAAAAAGGGGAGGGTAAAAAAGACAGAAGATTTGATTATGAACTAGAAGAATATTTGGCAAAAATTTATAATGAAGTAATAAACATTTTTTTTGACACCAAACAAAATCAGGCATCTTAAGATCATCTATCTATTTGTCAATGAGTTCTAGATCAACTGGTTTAGGAGGAGACACCCTATGACTTTCCAAAGTGAAGGTCATGAGTTGGAGTCTCACTAGGTGCAATATGCTCCTAGTGGGCCAAGGGTTTTACCACATTGGGTCTTTTGGTGGTGGGTTTCCCTTGGAATGGTAGACGAGCCGGGTCACCAGCGCTGTCTGTGTTCGCGGGCGTGGGTGACCTTTCGCCATTGGGTTTACCCGGGTGACCGGGCTTAAAAATTATTCGTTGGCCGTTCAAAAAAAAAGATTTTCACCCCCATGGACTGATGATGTAAACTATAAAGCATCCTCTGCAAGTTTCCAGCATTCTCTTGGTAACCTTGTTATGTAGCATTTTTTGGCCAACTAGTTCATAGGGTCCATGTCACCAAGTCCCAATGAATTTTGTGTTATATTTGATCTCTGATGGGACAAATTGATCAACTTACAGGATATTAAATAGAAAAGATAAAAGGCAAATGAGTCTAACATGTCGAACAGGTTGAAAGTCATTCGAATTGTTCTCGAATGCATAAAAAGTTAAAAACATCCTAAATCGCTCAATAGAATAATGTAAAGTTATTTTTGTAGTAATAAAGTTCTTATAACCATATTTAGCATATTATTAATTTATAATTTTGATTAATGGATAAGAAAACGCATTTGTTGTTACCTGGTTGAGGGACTATATCATGAATGTCTAACATAGTTAGATCCATTTGACCTTAGCATCAAGCTTTGCTTTGTAAACATGTTGCATTTATCAGGGCCTGAGATTCAATACCAAATTTGAAGATAATCAATCAAATGATCAATTAGTAGTAGTCCTGGCAAGAGCAAATCCCATTCTTAAAATGGTGAAAACAATTTGGATCCTTTAATATAATCTCCCGGCTAACTACTTTAGATATATATTTTGCAGCCTCATGACAACTGGGACAAACACGATGATTTTTCGTCACACGAATAGTAGTCCCACTTTTCGTGCTGATTAATCCAAATGAAATAGCCAATAATTCACTATGACCAATTGGAACACACTCTCGCTCTTCATCTACATCATGAAAACTAAAATCATTGACCAAATTAAAACCTTGTTTCTCATAATTCTTCATCAAACACTCTAACTCCCAATATATACCCTCTGATCTTGGATGAGATACATCCCCTGTCTTAAAAACATGAACTTTATTTCGAAATTCGATCCAACTATATGCAATCTTTGGTTTTAAACCCATGTCTCTTAGAGTCTGTCTCCATGTATCAACCATGTCATGTTTCCCGCATTGTGCATAATAATTTGACATCATTACGTAGTTATCTGCATTTAGGGGCTCCAAATCACACAAATGCTCAAGTAATCTTTTTCCTGTGGTTATATTCCTATGAATCCTGCATCCATCTATCAATGCTCTCAATACCTCTGTATGCCTTGATATCCTATGCTTATCAATAAAGATCCTTGCGTCATTAAATCTTCCCGCACGAGATAAAAGTGCAACCATTAAAGCATAATGCACCAATTTAGGTGACTTTATGCAACTAAAACAATGCAGACCTTCTTCAACCATGCGCGACGTGCAACAGGCATATAGGGCTGTAACATAACTGATCTCATCTATATCAGTTTTTGGGATTTGCTGGAATAAGTCAACTCCAATATTACCTTGACCATGTAAACTGTAGCCAAATATCATCACAGTCCATGATACAACATCTTTAGATTTCATTTTTGAAAAGAGCATTGAAGCATACTCCAAGCATCCTGATTTTGCATACATGTCTATTAACGCATTCTCGACTTTAGAGTTCATGGGAATATCATTCCTTACTAAATAACCATGAATTTCCCTTCCATTTTTATGGGCTGCCATTCGTGCACAAGCTGGAAGAATGCTAGAAATCGCCACAACGTCTGGTTTAACTTTACCTTCACAAATCATTTTTCTAAACAACTTCAAACCTTCATTTATCTCTCCATTCTTCACATACCCTTGAATAACTGAAGTCCACGAAATGGCATCGTGTAATGGCATCTGATCGAAAAGCCCACGAGCATCCTCAATGCTACCACATTCAACATACATTTTCAAAAGTGAATTACTCACCAGCAGATCAAACACCAACCCATGTTTCCTAGCCGTTTGATGAACACACAGTCCATCGTTCAAAGACTTTGCAAGAATGCAAGCAGTAACACACGTGATAACCGAAACAGCATCAATCTCAACACCAGTATCCACCATCTCATTGAACAATTCAATACTCAATGAAGGCTTGTTTTGCTTAATACACAACTTACCCAACAATGTCCAAGATACACAACTCATCTTCTTCTCAGAGTTATAAAGCACCCATCTTGCAGCATCAATGCCATCAAGATTACCATACAGTTCAATCAAACCACCAGTCACATACATATCATCACACACACCCAACTTCACTGCCTGCCCATGTAGTTGCTTCCCAAGATTCAAGCTACCCGATAGCCGAGACACCGATAAGATGCGAGGGAGCGTGTGCCTATCGGGTCGAACGCCACGCGTTAGCATCTCATGATAAGTCATCACTGCCTTGTAGTAATCAGCATTTCCCAAATGGGTTTGGATAATGCTGTTCCAAACTAAAGAATCAGTTGACAGTGGCATTTCGTCGAACAGTTGGTGGGTTGATTTGGGTTCACTGAGTTTCAATGCACAAACTCGTGAATTATAACGATTTAATCTGGGTTTGTTGGTGTTTTCGAGGACATTTAGAGCTTGCATTGATGAAGAAATCACATCCATTTGTTCGTTGATTCTATGACAATGTATCTGAAGATCACATCCATTTGTGATGATAGAATTGGGTAAGATTTGGTTTTGCGTTTTGACCCCCGTAGTTTATTAAAAATTCAATTTTTTGTTCTTTCGGTAACATTGTAAACAAATCTCAAATCAGTCGTTGACATGATAGGTGTTACTTGTTAGTTTAAAATCGACCGCATCTTTGTTACTAGGAATGGCATTTTGGGTTCACGAGCATATTAGATCTGATTATAACTTTAGAATTAAATGTGATTAGTCAAGAGTAGTATCAAGACGAGTGAGTTAGTAGGGAATGATATGACAACTATTGTAGGGATGTTACGGTATGAAATTAATGTAACTTGTGTTGTTTGAGATGTTGGTGCAAATATCATTGAGGATGGTTGCTTGTAACATCTTATATAGACCCTCATGAGAAATGTTAGAAGAATTAAAATAAACCATCTAAAAATCACACATGTTTTGATATCATAAATAAATCTCAACTCTTTAATCTTAATTGTAGAATTTTTGCCTGACCACCAAGATCAAAATAAAAAAAATAAAGTAGAAAATGAGAAAATATAAAAAAAAATCAAGAATAAATTCTTACAATATCATTTTTTTACGTTATATATGATTAGGTGCCAATTATAAAAATATGTCATAAGGAGATGATCATTTATGATTCTGACAGTTAAAATTTACATGTTAGGATTTGAATGACGCAAAACTGGTCTAAAATATGTCAAAACCCGGCTTGAAATATCTAAAACTTCAAGTAAATTTTATCACTTTTAGCTTTTAACGAATTTAATTTTTACGGAATTAATGTTTTAACCATGACTCCTATATAACTAAGTTAAAATGATTTATTATGTATTTCTATATTTAAATACAATAAATACATGTTAACATATGTAGTTTTGGTTCGAGCAAATTATATATATAATAGTGGTACAATATGTTTAAATGGATTGCACCTTTTTTTACATCTTTGAAAATTTAGTCCCAATAATTCTTTTTTTTTTCAATTTTAGTCACTTATACTTTTTATATTTACAAATTTTGTGTTTTACGTTTTGTTATTAATGTTGCGAGTTAACACGCCGTAGCGTATGTGTGTGGTTCGACATTTGTAAGCTTATTTTTTTCTTCTATTTAACAGTCCTGTCACAGTATGCTGGTCCTAGGTCGACTTGCTTATTGTTTTATATGTTTTACGTTACGCATGCGTTGTTCAACGTTTTTATGTATACTTTTAGTTCATTTTATTTTATTCGTCTTTTATTTATTCTTTAACACGAGTTTTTTCGGTGTTGGTGGTCACTGACAGTAGTGTACGTATCTTTGATGCTACTTTACACGATTTTACGCACGCGATGGCTTAATACTAGTTTGATATCAAATTTCAACTAACCACGTAAGAAATCATCTAGTATTATTAGCTATAGGTATGTGCCCATAAAAAGATAGTAAAATCAATTTACTAAATGATTTCTTTTATAATTGCGCCTATGAACACACAAATACTCTGTCAAAACTAGTGATTTGTTTTTTAGTTTACCAGTTCAACTTTACTTTTTTCTTTTTTATAAGTTAGTATAAAAGAAGATCATTTGATAACTTACAACTTTGATGATGTTAGTTTATTGTATAACGATTAATATGATTAAGTTCTTAACTAACTAATAAACCAAATATATGAAGTAAAAATGTTGTCTAATTTTAATTGATTTATGTTTCATATTCATCTCATGTATATATACATTGAGGTGCTATCTCACGATAGAAGTTAGCACAAGTGCACAACCAATTGTTTTGTTACTATGGTAGTGATGATAAACACACAATAATCCTTTTCTTCACCAAACCTAAATATCCTTCGTTTTTTTAGTTTATTGATAGTAGTTTGGAGTAATCTTTTATCTATTTCTTCAGTTTATTTTGTTTTTCTATAATAATTTTCTGCTAAATCATAAATCTTAAAACATTAAACCTTGCATAACCAGTTAATCTTAAAGGGCAAAACCTTGGATCTGTAACTAAGCATCCATCGAAGGTCCGACTCACTACGATCACAACCACTACTTAATGCTTCTACTAAGAAGTTTTTGGTTGGGCCAAAGACAACAGAGTTTGAACAAAATTTGTAACCGCTAATGCATCAACAACTTATATGCTACATGTCCCAAAACATTATTATAACCAACTACGAGTGACATTACTTATCATCATCTATGACTAAAGATCACCATCTCATGTTGGTTATTCCGGTAGTTGAGACCTTCATAACATACTAATAGCCATGTATATTAGATGTATATCTTTACCACGTAATTAGCATAATCAGTTATTCAAATATAGGATGATCTTATTGTATTATATATTTGAATGAATGAATGAGAGAAGGGCAAGCATCCCATTCCATCATGGTATCACGAGACCAGATTCTATCTCTCTCCTAAACAAACTCTTCGCCCCCTTCCCATTCCATCACATACAACTTCCCTAGTAAGCTGATTCGACTAATTTCGGTTATCAGGATTTGAGAAGCAGCACTAGGTATCTCGTCACTTTCAAAACTAGCTCTTTAGTCCTTCGTGAAATGTATTATTATACAATACAATAGATCGTTATTAACAATACTAAAAAACTAAAAAAATCATCGTAACTATCTTTATTTTGTATATTCTAGTATCGACTTAATTTAAATCTTTTCAATTTATATGATTTTATACTGAATATCACATGAGTGTCAAATTATAAGAACATCCTAATATTAACCATTTCAAACACTAATAAAACATGAACTCCTATGAGATAGAGATAAATATCTTTAATTTTAAAATTAAACGTTCCTTTGACTACCACGAAATGAAATCCATCCAAACTCCAATCATAAAGATGGATTCATGTAATTGGAAGAAGATAACTATGGAATGTGCAACTTTTTATATACCTAAATAAAATAATAATAATTTGTTAAAAGTTAAATTAATAACATGTCTCAATTCTTCGAACTTAATCCTCTCGAGTTTTTGAAGCCATATTTGTCGGCTATGAAACTTGAAGTTTGTTAGATTCATGTTAAAACAATGACTCGTGTAGTTCTTATGGTCCAATTGTAATTTTTTTCTTAATTGTAACACTGTTTTATATCTTTTTGTAACACAACAAAATTATGATTTGTTTTATAAATAGTTTGAGAGCAGTGATTTGTTTCATAACAATATTAAGACCTTTGCATTTTTAATTTTTTAATTTGAGTTGAGATGATTTAATAGCAATAGGATAATCTTTTAATTAATTTCATTAAATCAAAATAACTAGTGCATTTCGTATACACTACTTTTGCAAGCTATAAAACATTAAAACCTCAAATTCAGGGTTATGTCTATTTAGTATTTACACAGTTTACAAAATCAAAAATACTTTTTTTTCAAACGTAAAAGTAAGCCATATATCACCTTTTCCAATGTATACGTCTTCCCCTTATGTTTGACGAGTAGTTTTGGGAGCTTATAGCCTTATAGGTTTTTTGAATTTCATATTACGTAAGCAAAGTTAATAATAGGATAAAAACCAAATTCCAATGTGTCCTAGATTAACTGGTTTAGGAGAAAACATCCTGTGATTTTTCAAAATGGAGGTTATTAGTTGAAGTCTCATTAAGTGCAATATATTTTTAATGGACCAAAAGTTTTACCATAGTGGACCTTTAGGTGGTGCGTTTCCCTTGGAATGGTGGGCGAGCCGGGTCACCAGCGCTGTTTGTGTTCGCGGGCGTGAGTGACCTTTCAACAATGGGTTTACCCGGATGTTGGGCTTAAAAATTATTCGTTAGCCATTAAAAATGATAAAACCAAAGATAAATTTTATAAAAAAATGTTATTTTATATGAAAAATAAAGTTATCAGTTGAAATGATAAATGCATGACACTTATTTATATTAGTGAAAGCCTTTAGAGCTCCATCGGTTCAATTAGAGGAGAAACCTAATTACCTTGCTTGTTGAGTTGCAATTTTTGATTATATATGTTGTTAGTGATGACTTATTAACCACTCATTATTAATTCTTACTAATGTTTCAGTTGACACTAATTTTCAAATAGTCGTTGATCATCTTAGTTATTATTGATGATTAGTAGTAACTTATCTTTGTTTTATGATATGCGATTGTTTTTATTAACTCGATGATGTTGTCCCTTGGACTCTATTAGGAGCGATGCCCTCTTAGAACCCTTCCAATTAGGGGCTTCACTTTTTTAAACATTAGAGGTTCCTTAGTGTTTGAAATAAAGGGTCATGAGTCATGAGTGGTGCCCTTTATCATTTCCATCGTGGTTGAAATTGTAGGCCATGATGCCGAGATCTCAAATTCAAAAATGATAACCAGACGATATGTTTAAATTGACATATTAAAACTGTCTATGTTTGTTTGGTTCATGACTACTTTCATTCCGGAAGTGAAAAGTCATAGGACTCATAGACATTCTATATTTCTTATCTTTTATTTATGGGAATCATAGATCTTTTTTTTCAAAGTTGGCAAAAAACACTGGTTCCACAATAACCAAGTCAATCCAATCCTCAAGGGGAGAGGGGTCCGTATCTTAAGTACCTCCTATATAAAAAGGATGTAGTTACATGATGGTTTTAAATGATTGAACGACTGTTTGTAGCAATTGCTCACAAAACTAGATGTGAAACCTATTTTTATAGGGATTTGAAAAATGATGTGATATCAATATGATAATAATTAAAATGTAAAATGTAAAATGTAAAAAAATAGGTCTAATAGCCTTATCATTCAACAAAAGCACCTCTCTCCTAATATAACAAGTGATCAGTCTAGTCTATTATCAGCATATGTTCCATGGCTAATAAGTTGTGTCACATGAAAATTTCAAACGAAGCAATCACAATCGATTCATCAATTTTATCCTCATTTATGTTAAAAATACATCTTCATTAGATTCATTATCCCCAAGTCCTATCATTAAACTATAAAGAGTTACTATCACACCGAAGGATTGTTACAAGGACTTTTCCCCCCTCTGTAAAGTGTTAACCGGTATTGTTTACTTGTGTGTAGGCTTGGATTGACAGAGACTACTCGGTGGATCGAAATTCAATTGGAGGGGAGCAAATCCAATTGAAGTTCGTAGTTACGCGTTTCACATACATTGTTACGTTAAAATATTATTTATGTAAAAGCTTATGAAACTAGAGACATTTAAAATATTTTTTTCTAAATATTATTAAGACTCTAATAAGATAAATATTTAATTTTACAGGAAAAGTAATAAAACAAAAGAAATAAGAAACCAATCCTAGTATTGTATTCAGATAATTACTCATTACTTAAAAAAACTATAGATATATGTTAATGTCGTGTTTGGCTGCTGCTTATCAGGTCAGTTACAGATTATGTAAACATTCATTATAATAATATAAAACATATAATACTCATGGTTTAATACTCGATTTTATCACGTAACTTAATATTAAAAAACCTAGTTTATCATCATAACTTATTTTTTTATTTGATTATTTATCATCATAAGTTCATAACTCATAACATAACATTTCAAAAGAATCACAGATAACAACAACAGAATCCATATAAAATATAATATTTCAAAATGGAATCCCAAAAAATCTCATCTTAACAAAAAAGATAACTCAAACGAAAATAATATATTAATATCACTATATCTCCACCTTCGCGGGAGTATAAATACCCCACAAACTCACAATCTCTTCATTCTTCAATCTTCAATCTTCAATCTTCACATCAGTGGTTAATTTACTTCACTCACAAGTCATCTGCAATGAAAACTGTAAACAAAATCACCCAAATCGTCCGCCTGAAGCAAGTGCTCCAACGGTGGCGCCACCGCATCTCCGCCGGATCACTAGCGGTGTACGTCGGAGCCGAACGCCGGCGGTTCGTGATTCCGACACGTTTCCTCAACCTCCACGTGTTCGTATCGCTGCTCCACAAGGCGGAGGAGGAGTTCGGGTTCCAGACCTCCGGCGGCCTCATCCTCCCCTGCGACGTCGTTACGTTTGAGAAATTGTTGATCGTTTTGCATAGAGATGAACGTCGGATCGGATATCTGGAGTTTGATGATTTCGCCGTGAGGTTTTCCGATTTGGTTGGTGATTGTTCGTCGTCGTGGAGGAGAAAAGCGGTTTCGGAGTCTCGGAGATTCGAATCGCTGCTGCAGAAAGCTAAGGTGTGAAATTAGGGTTAAAACTGTGGTTAAACGTATGCGATTAGATGATTTAGGTTACTAGATTAGTGTTTTTAGTTTTCAGATCTGTATATACGTGATCGATTGATTTCGATTCGATCTCTCGTAGTTTGATCGTTGATTTTGATTTTGATTTACGATCATCGTTGATTGTTGAACCTGATATTTTTCAACACAGGTTTAATTCAATGAGATTAAGTTTGCATTTTAGCCCTAATTTTATAGGCTGTTTTAGGTTTTTTTTTCATATTACAAAATCATAGTTACGATTGCTTATGTTGAAAATTCGAATTAATCTGCATGTAATTCGTATTCTTGAACATATGTTTTATAACTTTAAGGGTTTTGCTATTAGTTATACGGTTATACTCACATCAACTTAAATCTAATTATATACGTAAAAATATCATTTGAGACTATTTTAAAATGATCGTTTGGGTGTGAGATTAGATGGAGGTGATGTAGCTTTATCATGATAATAACTTAAATGGTGGAGAATCACATATTTTTCAAAGAATATTTTTGATAGTTAGTGGGAAAATCTTATTTTCTGCAAATTTGATGTTTCCATTTTTGTTGTTTATGATTAACGTATATAATTAGTGGGTTTGAATTGTTACAGAATCTGACAATTTGATAAGGTTATGATAAAATTGTTAAACTGAAAATCGACAGCGAGCCACATACTTATTTTCCAAAACGTATTCAATTTTTTATAAAAGGCGAATGTAACTCTTTGTTGTTTTCTTATTGTTCTTTAGTTTTTTTATTTCAAAGTTTTTCTATCGTTAATAATAGCATCATGTGACAAAATCTAGTTAGGCCTGTGAATAAACCGAACGAATATGAACATCAGCATGTTCGTGTTCGTTCATCTAACTTTTACCGAACACTAACACGAACACATAATCGAACATGATTTTTTGTTCATGTTCATTTATTAAAAAAATAAAAATGTTCGTGTTCGTTAATGTTCGTTCGTTAAAAAGCTAAATGAACACTTTACGAACATAAACGATTTTGATACATATATGCACCTAGATTCTGATCTCAATGTAATATGTCGTGAATATCTTGCACTTATGTAATGTTTGGATACTTAATGAAATAAGAATGTTTGATTGTGATTTATAATGTTTAATATTTCATTAATGAGTTATGTAATGCATATTAACTTGATTATATAGGTTTGTGATTGTTTGAAGTGTTATGCATAAGGTTATAATATTGAATAC
>BJCM01062581.1:0-15453 GCA_018326385.1 Flaveria bidentis | reverse complement strand
TATTTTGATTTTTTAATTTACGTCATAACGCACCGAGTCGATACTGACTAAAATCAAATTCCCAAAAAATCATGCAACAACCGTACCGCCGCAACGCGCGGGCATTTGCAACTAGTATATATATATATATATGTGTATGTATATATATTATCATTATAGAGATAGTTAAATATTAAAATTTTGAAGTCAAGAGTGTCAATTAGAGTGGCATCTTTATCTCTTAAAATAGAAGTAAAGTTTGCCCTTACCCACTTTTTAAGATCATGCCAATAGCTTTTCTGTAAGTGACATTTAGTTTGTTTGGTTGTTTGTTAGAGATGATTAATTTTATAGGAGTTATCAAATATGAATTCTACCGTAGATATGAATCTATGATAGTTATTATGTTGTAGTCTAAATATGGATTGCTTTTTGGAGGGTATCTTTGGAGTGCAAGATAACTTTATCCGTCTAAACAAGGATTCATTTCAGTTAGAGAGAATTCCTTTTATTTAAATATTCATCATACAAATTATATTATATTTCTTCATATACTAGAAAAGTGGTATCAAATTCTACCTTTTGCGATGGAAATCGATTTTTACCATTATTTTTATCAAACTAATCCAAATTCATTGTTATGGATCCAAATATTAATTACCAGATACTGATTTAGAACCAAAAAATATTGTACTATTTTGGACTATAAAAGGGTTGGGTAAATGCACCATCTAATTATACCCAGTGCATGATCCATTCATTTGATCGTTTCTTTTTTTTTTTAATGAATTTCTTCTGGTATAAGTTCGTTTGAATTTGAATACAAATGTTTTAAACTTGTTTACGCTCTTGTTTGACTAATTATACGTCTATATTCAACATGTATACATATATATACAACTTATTATATATTCATATAAGAGCATCCCCAATACTAAAATTTTCAAACTGACACAAACGCATCATCTCGGATGCAACAACATACATCTATTTATTCTTTACAAACATCATTTTTGATTTAATACTACGTCCTTTTTTATGCATCCTCGCTTGTGTGAAAGTTGGGCCCCGCCTCCCATTAGTCCACCATCATTCGAATTTCCGAACATCTCTCAATAAACATCACCAAACAGACATTCAAACGCAGACATCCGACATCGTGGGTGTTCATCTATTTCCGTCTTTTCCTGTTAAAGATGCAATGATAGAAAGTACATTAAGTAAAATCGTAGTGAGTGTACATTTAACATACCCTATAAATTACTATATTTATTAAACATATAAAAACATATATCTTTAAGAAGTTAGTAAAAAATATTATAAATTTATCAAGAATACCAACTTCTATATTGGTTATGGTGGAGCCAGTTTACAAACTTAAACCAAAAAAGTGCAAAGAATGGGACCCATTTGAATCTTTAAAAGCAGCTGTTTAGCTTCTTGAATTCAAAACACTTGCACCATCAAAAAAACATCAAAAAAACATCAAAAAACAGAAACAAAAACAAGTTTGTTTCTCTGAAACTTTAATTTTTCAAACAAGAAAACAAAGAGGGAAAAGTGGTATTCAAGAATGTTGAAACTGCACAGAATCAAGAAACTGCTGCTACTGGTTGTATTTTCTTGTGTTTGTTCCACCATTACAGCAACTGTATCTTATGATGATAAAGCTATTATCATCAATGGCAGAAGAAGAATCCTTATGTCTGGTTCAATTCATTACCCACGAAGCAGCCCTCAGGTATTTTCACTCTGTTACAGATTGTGTTTTTTTCATTTGGGTTTCCTTCAATTCGATTATTTAAGTTTTTTTTTGTTCTTGATTCTTCAGGGATTCTTCTAAAACTGTGATAATAATACGGATTTTGTTTATTGTGATCAAAGATTGTGCTTTATTCTTGATCTTTAAATGCTCATTTTCTGGGTTTGGGTCTTTTTGCGTGTAAAGTTCGGTTTTTTCTCAGATGTGTTTCTTTTATTTTCCGCAAGTTTGGGTGCTTTTTGGTCTTTGGATGATACTTCCAAATTTGTTAAATTTCATATTTTCTTTTCTCGTGAGCTTCTCTTGTAGTCTTGTTGGAAATATTTGTTTTTATTTGTTCTTGGGTGCCAATTTTCGCATAACGTGTTAAATGAGTTGTGAACGTGGGTTGGTGGATCAAACTTGACTCCCGCCCGAAAATTTATATCAAAAACATAAACCTGAAAAGAACATAGAATTTTCACGGGTTGACGCGTGACGACCGTTTAACAAAAAACTTTTAATTTAATTATATAACTTTTTTGCAACTTAAATTTGAAAATTTACAATTTACAACCAACCATACTTTTATATATATAATAATTGCATTTACACTATAAAACTCAATGCTCATATACTTTTCTCTTTTAATTTTCAAAGATTACATAAAACAAACGGGTTAAATGGGTCAACCTACGAACCTATCAAGTCAACTAAACACGATGTGTTTAGGTAAACATGTTAGCTTTGAGTAAAAAAAACACATGCCTTTTAATATCCCTCAAAACATTTATTGTTTTTGCTAAAATTTGTTCTGTGTGCAGATGTGGCCCGACCTTATAAAAAAGGCTAAGGATGGAGGATTAGATGTCATACAAACTTATGTATTTTGGAATGGGCACGAACCATCTCCTGGGAAGGTGATACAAAATTATTAAATTTAGTTGCAAAAAGTACTCTATATGTCTTGTAATACACCTATGTGTGTTGTGTTAATTCATTTGACTAATTCTTATATTTTCAGTACAACTTTGAGGGGAGATATGATCTGGTGAAGTTCATAAAACTGATACACGGAGCAGGACTTTATGTTCATCTACGAATCGGTCCTTATGTTTGTGCCGAATGGAATTTCGGGTAAGACATGAAATCTATCCTTGTTTAGATCACAATATTCACTTGTACAGCATCCGGTTTTCACGTATTATGAATAGACCAAAAGGGAAAGAGACGAACTTTATGAAACTTGTGGTCTATACAAACTTCAACTAAAACCATTGATTATGAGGCTATTAATCTTAATATCTAAGATGAAGGGATTAATGTCAAAGACAACCTAGGCGCGCGCAGCATTGGCAAAACACCTTAAGTGCGCCTAGCAGCTAGCGCCTATGACAACTATGGAAAAAACATGTGATTTTTATCATTTGTAGATGACATAAACCTAAGTATGTTCTGTTTTGAATTCAGGGGATTCCCTGTTTGGCTTAAATATGTACCTGGTATGTCTTTCCGAACAGACAATGAACCTTTCAAGGTTAGCAATTAGAAATTTGAAAGTTGATCAAATAGTTTAATAAAGGAATCTAATTTTGATTAATTTTTTTGAATGTTTTGTTCACTATAAAGATTGCAATGCAAAGATTTACAACGAAAATAGTCAACATGATGAAGTCAGAGAAACTATTTGAACCTCAAGGAGGTCCAATTATCATGTCTCAGGTTTTGACTTTTGACCTTAGTTTACTTTGACTTAAGTCAAAGTTTTGGTTGTTAAGAATCCATATGAATCTTGGTGGTTGTGTTTTCAGATAGAAAACGAGTATGGTCCAGTTGAATGGGATATTGGCAGCCCGGGAAAAGCTTACTCTAAATGGGCTGCCCAAATGGCTGATGGTCTAAAAACCGGCGTCCCATGGATCATGTGCAAACAAGAAGATGCCCCTGATCCAATGGTACAACTATTTTTACTTCGTTTACTATGAAATTAGCATATATGATACAATGAAATTTAAATTGATTCATCTGAAACATCAAACCTTTAGAAGGATATTAAAACAAGTGGAAAATCCTGAATCTGCCTGTATGTAACTGATGCCCCTTTCATGCATGTTTTCTAGCTAATTTAGCACATGGTACAACCTATGAAACTTGCAAGACTTGAGGCTCAACCCTGTTTCTCTGCCTAACTTGTTGATTGTTGATTACATGACAGATCGATACATGTAATGGTTTTTACTGTGAAAAATTCACTCCAAACAAGCCATACAAACCTAAAATGTTTACAGAGCTTTGGACTGGCTGGTAAGTCATGCAAATCATATCTCTAAACTTAAATTATAAACACCTGCATATCAGAGTTAGTTTTGTAGTGGCTGATGATATCTGTTATTTAAGGTTCACTGAGTTTGGTGGCCCCATTCCTACAAGACCTGTAGAGGATATAGCATATGCAGTTGCAAGATTCATACAAAATAACGGTTCTTTCGTCAACTATTATATGGTATGTTACTACAAATCATAATAGGAAGAAATGAATTTTACAGTTTTTCAAAAGCTGCTAACATTGACAGCTGATGTGGCATTTAATAAAGTTTCTACATATGATTTTTTAAAAAGAAATCATTTTTCTGACTTGTAAATAATAGTATTCCAATTTTTCCACATAAGCATGTTCTGCATATGTAGCATATGATGTGTTGGCTGGCATCATATCAACGAATGCCATTCCATCAATCTACAAGTAGAATCAGTTAGAAAATAAATTAGAAGTTGATTCTGATTTTACACGTAACTCAAAGTTGGTTGCTAAAACCCAAGATTGTAACTTATACAATTGGTGATTCTAGTACCATGGAGGAACAAATTTTGGCCGGACTGCGGGCGGTCTATTCATCACAACTAGTTATGATTATGATGCTCCTATTGATGAATATGGTAAGAAATTAGATCATAATTTTTTAGAATTTAATCTCATAAATGTATGACAGTATTTTGACAGTAATGGTGGTTTATTAATGCAATATTTCAGGATTACTAAATGAACCAAAATGGGGGCATTTAAGGGATTTACACACAGCCATAAAACTAATTGAACCTGCTTTAGTTTCTGCTTATCCTACGGTTACCTATCCTGGAAAGAATCAAGAGGTCAGTTTACCTTAATTATGGGTCAATTTGGGTTATATTACATAGCTAATGTCTCTGATAAAGATTTAGACATAAGAAGGAATGGGTCAAACACATTGAGAGTCACCTGAAGTCTTTTGTTATTCACCCAACCTTTTGAATCATTTTATTCTAAGTGTTCGAATGTTATTGTATATCAAAGTTTATAGTAATCACAGTTAACGTTTTGATTATTTATATATTTTTTTAGAAATAAATGAACAAAAAGCATACATAACAGTCACAACCCGACCAGCCCTGTTTTTACATGTATGTACCAATAAATGACCCATTTCAAACCAAATCTACTTGGCCTGTTATCCAACCTTTCTGCCTCAAACCCATCATGTCACCATTAGTATTTTACCTTGATAATCTGAGCTTATTTATCTGCATACGTTTTCCTAATCACAGATACACGTGTTTAAACCAAAGTCTGGTGGATGTGCTGCATTTATCTCAAACTATGACCCACACTTTTCGGCAAAAATGAAGTTTGGAAATACACAATATCAACTCCCCCCTTGGTCCGTTAGCATTCTCCATAACTGTAAAGATGAAGTTTTCAACACTGCCAAGGTAAAAATTACTCCTATGATGTTCTGAATTTCTTATTATCATATGTATCTTTTAAAAACACTAGAAACATCCTATTCACCCATTCTTTAGTAAGTAAATAAAATCAGTTACATATAACATGATTATTCGCTGAATAAACAAACAGAACATTAGGTAGCAAGACCAAAAGAGATTGTGATTAGTAACCTTGTTTTATTTTATATTTGGTGTCATGAAATGTTGTGTGTCGTGTGTGTATAGTAGCTGATTGTGTAAATACGCCACTTTTGGTTTTTCTAGAAAAATATGACATTATAAAATTTAGCATGATGTATATGAATCTTGAACTTTTAGAAGGATACATAAGAAATTAATCTTTACAAGAAGTCTAATAATAATAATCTGGGCCAATTAACTTGCAGATAAAAGCTCCAACCACGCAAAAAAAGATGATACCTGTTGGGACATTCAAGTGGCAATCATATAATGAAGAAGCTCCATCTTCTGAAGGCAGTGATACTCTTGCAATGGCAGGGTTATATGAACAACTAAATGTTACCAGGGATTCTTCTGATTATTTGTGGTACCTTACAGAGTGAGTATTAATTATTTCTTAACAAAAGAATGATAATAATGATAGTAAGAATAATATGACAGCTATACAATACTATATATAATTAGAAAAAATTTAAAAGTGTTTTGCGTATTTGACTTTACAGAGTACATATATCACCAAATGAACACTTCCTTACGAAAGGGCAGTTTCCTGTGCTCACAGTTATGTCAGCAGGGCATGCTCTGCATGTCTTTATCAACAATCAGTTGGCAGGTAATTCTCACATTTCATGAGAATTAAACTAATACTATATGTGACAAAAAGGGCTGGTCTGGCTGGTGGGGTAATGCCGTAATGAGTCAAGACGGGGTTGGGTGTAGACCGGTCATTAACACGTCTACTTGTATGCATTAATAATATTACAACAATAATCTACCTCATTTCAGATTGTATGCATTAATTATAGACTCTCGGTGACTTTCTACCTTTTTGACATGTTCATCTTTTAGCTGAATTTCTTTATTTGACTCGTTTAAAATAAAACACAACCCAAATTGACCCATTCATAAGTAAACAGGTTGAATTTGTCACATCTCCAAGCAATGGATGCTTTTAACTCTTTCTTGTTTGGTCTATTATAGGAACGGTGTGGGGATCACTAAAAAATCCGAAGTTAACATTTAGTCAAAGTGTAAAGTTGAAAGCAGGTGTTAACAAGATCTCTATGCTAAGTGTTTCTGTGGGCCTTGCGGTTAGTTTTCACCCTTGATGATTCTTTTTTAAATACCTTTTTTTATCTATCAACTTAATTTAGGGGTAATTTCTGATGTATCCTTTTGAATGTTCAAAATTTTATAATACACAGTTACACACACCATTCTAAATACCATGTTTCTCCTTAACACTAAAAGGTATCATATAAATATATATTCATTCCACCGTATATTTCTTAAAAATCAATTGCTTATAACAAAATTTCTCACCTTAATAATTGGAAAGAACATAACGTCATTATTTGGTGATACAAGGTGTTATAAGTAACTGACTTTATTTTATGTATAATAAATGAGTGAATTTGATATAATTAATATGAAGAACTATTTTACCACTGATTAACTAGTTGGTTTATTCACCTTTCAGAATGTGGGCACACATTTTGAGACCTACAATGTGGGGGTTCTAGGACCCATCACCTTGAAGGGGCTAAATGAGGGTACAAGAGACTTGACAAAGCAACAATGGTCTTACAAGGTTGGTTCATCAACTTTTAAGTTTTACATAAATATAAATAACTTTATAAGATAATCTGTGTTGCAATAGGTTGTTAAAATTAATATTATGATTAATAATAACTTATTGATTGGCAGGTTGGTTTAAAAGGTGAAACTTTGAGCCTCCATACACTTGATGGGAGTTCCTCTGTTGAGTGGCTGCAAGGATCCTTGGTAGCTCAAAAGCAGCCTCTTGCTTGGTACAAGGTAATTTTGTTATTCAAGATTTTAAGGGGTGTTTGGGATTGCTTATTTAAATAACTTATCTGGTTATTGTGCTTTTTTAACTAGATAATTGCTTTTGATTGTTGGATGAAAGAATATACGTATTTAGAGTGCCATAAGTTGGATTTCAATAAATTTGCTTATTTGAAACTGATATTTTTGTAAAATTCATATTACAAGTTTACCCTTGGAGTGAAACCAGCTGTTTTCATTAAACTGCTTATTTACAACTGCTTGTAAACATAATCTATTTACGTAAGCAGTCCCAAAAACCTTCTAAGTAGAGATGGAAAATTAGTAGGTTAGATAGCAACATTGCAGAAGGTTTGGGTCAACACAAGTAATTATTAATGTTTGCCAAACAGGTTGACCCATAAACATTTTTTTATTCCTTTTTTTCTTTTATGTTACAAGTAATCAACATATAACTGCAAAAACTGTATCATTGACACACCAATCAATCTTTTAAATAAAACAATTTATGAGGTTGTAAGCATTTAAATACACTTTGGTTATCATTCTCAACATGTTTGACCTGTTAGATCTAAAATAGAGCATTGACTAAAATAGAGCATTGACATATTCTAACATTGGTTTTACTTTTAGACTACTTTTAACGCTCCAAAAGGAAACGAACCACTAGCCTTAGACATGAATGGCATGGGAAAAGGTCAAATATGGATCAATGGTGAGGGCCTCGGGAGATACTGGCCTGCAAACAAAGCTCATGGTAATTGTGATAAATGCAGTTACGCCGGGATTTATAATGAAAATAAATGCAACCGCTATTGTGGAGACCCATCCCAAAGATGGTGAGAAATTAGCTTTGATTTATCTATATTATCAACTTATCATAATCACTTCCTGTCAAGTTAATTTGTGATGCTAATTGCACGAATAAGTAACAAGCTTTGGTCATTTTAGAAACCAGCTTTTTTATACCAAAAAAACACCTAATTTTCAAAAAATTGATCCAAGGTAACCAACTTTCCAAATTCCAGTAACCAGTCAGAATGATGACAGCACTTGATAGTTGATAAGTCTGTAGCTTTTTGATCATGTTGACTTTATTCTAACATGGCACTTACATGACATCTAAAACCAGATATCCTAGATGATCATCTTAAATCGAATTACTTTAAACTTTGATGATTTGTCTAACCGATAAGTTGGCTACCCAAAACATAACTCATACCAATAACCTTTACCTTCTAATTTAATTAGCTTTTCTATTAGAATTACTGTCATGGGTTAATTACATCAAATTAAAGCTTTGCCTTTCTTATCATTATATGTAAAAAAAGTTGTTTTCATTGTGTGTAACATCCTTTAGAAGTTTTCCAATAAGTGAAATAACCTTGTATATGTAAAATGGGGATGTGACACCAATTCTATTATGACATTTGGGTGCATCGCATCATCATTTACCTGTTGTAGAAGGTTACATACATACAATGGTAAAAATATAAGTATGTTACACACAATGAAGAAAGACATTTTTAATTGCATATATTGACAAAAAGGTAATAAATCCTTGCTTTCTTCCATTTGTGAAACTTATAAAAAAAATTCTAACTATTTCAGGTATCATGTTCCACGATCATGGTTGAGACCAACCGGTAACTTGTTGGTTATTTTTGAGGAATGGGGAGGCAACCCAGACTGGATCACTTTGGTCAAAAGAACAACTTAAATAGTAACTTGTTAAACATTTCTGTGAATTTCATAGGTATAGTACAAGTGTATAGATTAAATATGTACATACAAAAATAACCTACTATCTGCAGTGGAAATGTGAACTTCAAAGGGCAGTATAGTTGTGTTGTATCATATAATAAAACAGTCTATTATCAATTTCTACAGATTAAATAAAATGTTGTTCTGTAATTTTGTATTGCAGACCATATCACTTTTAACAGAAATATTGGTGATGATACATGATAGTATTTGGTATGCTAGAACCTAAGAAGGAATCAAATGGAATGGAATAAGTCCACACCATTAGAATAAAATAAAAGAAAGTTATGTGATTCCTTTATAGCTTTTCATTCCATGGCAATGGACGTTACTTTTCATATTACCATGGAATGAAATGGAAAGTTACAATGTAACTCATCCTTTTAATTAGTTAGAAAATGATTTAAACAAAACAACTTTTTTTTATCTTTTAAAGGTAACTAGAATAGGCTTTGTTATTGTAATCTTTTATTGATGTTTTGATAACCTTTGACAAAACATGATTTCTGTTAAATCTTCATACATATTCCAATAACTATGGTTAAATAACTTCTAAAATGGAAAAATAAACTACACTCGCCTTTGTATATGCAGGGCAATGAACAAACACTATAAATTTCTCTTAATTTGCACATAAGCTAGCGGACCTTCTTTTAGCATGATGTCGAGCAACTTATGTGCAAATTTAACAGAAGTTCGTATGGTTTTTGACAATTGCTGTTGTGTAATATAAAAAAAAGTTCACATTAAACTCATTTTAGTCCAAGATGTTAGCCAACATTCATCCATTCCATTATCTTGTCCATTTAATTCTAGCCAACCAAACAAAATAAACACACTTCAAACAAAATCTAAAAGCATATTCTATATATATAAAGCAAGAAAAACAGTTTTTGCTTTAAAAAAATAAACAAGCAAACAAGTCAAGATAACTTACTAGAGGTAACATCAACAGCATCATCAATGCCTTTTACAAACATGGAAAACATATTTTTCTTGATTAATCCTCCGCATCATTCTTCTGTGTAAATCCTTGGTTTCAAATTAGCTTTCATCAATTTCAAACTGAAGCATCCTCTCAACACATTTAAGCAGATATATAATACAACAAACACTAGTCTGATGTTGTCAACCACAGTCTCTCAACCTTCAAATATCAAATCTGAAATCTTTTCTGCCATAACAGATGAATCTAAAACAATACAACCACCTGTAACTGCCCCCTTTTGATTGCATTTATCATCCCATTCATAATTCCATCTTCGTTAACTTTCTGTTTACCAAAGAATCGTACCAGTTGCAACATGATGAAGCACTTCACATCCATATCCATTAACGGGACCCGTGCAACCAATCAAGATTCTAAAACAATCCTCCAAAATATCACATTATTCTTCATAGTAATTGTTTTTGCATTTTGAAATTCCTCAAGCCATAATTGAACAGTATTACTTTGACAAGCACACATATATATAAGCTTTCTTGAGTTCTGTGTGTTCATATGAACTCGAATGCTTATCAGTTAACACCCTTGATAGTTTTTCAACACGAATAATCAATAACCGGTTCAATTGCCTGAACAAACACGAAACAAAAGTAATTAATCACAGGTAATGAAGTAACAACAGAAGCCCAAAGTTGGAAAAAGAAGAAATTTCAATCAACGTTTACCAGAGGCGCTGTAAAGCACATCAAAGACGACGAATTGTCCAAAACCCTAAACCTAGATAATTTGCTCAAGTTGAGTGATTGATTCAAATCTTACACTAAAACATTACCGGATTGATCATCGTCAATGCCGTCAGACATCGGCGGGAACACAAGTGACACCGGCGAGCAACGCCGGCGACATTTCGCGCCAAAATCCAGAATTTTATCACACTAAAAATAAAAATAAAAAAAAGAAATATTCTGGTCTACAGCAGTTGAGCTGGTGGAACAATTTGGGCCTGAGGCCCAAAAAGTTCTGTTGTGTGATTATTTTGATAGAAAAAAATTGGGAATTTGAAAATTATAGCTGTTTAAAGTAAAAAAAATAAAATTATTATTCTATAATTTAACTAGGTTTCATCCCCGACTTGCGTTGGAATCCCGTCACGATTCAAAAATACAAAACGTAGATATAAAGGCACGTCGCAACAGATATCACTCCTACATAAAACCTAAAACGTCCGCATTGTAAAAGCAAACTTATAAAACCAAACATTAAAGGATAGACTTTAATATATAACGCGTAAATATGTTAAATCTTTTGGGTTAAGTATAAGAAATATAAATTACTGTAGAATATTTTATGTTATTTTGGATTGGGCTAGAGAAAACAAGGACCATTGATAGCGGTGGGCCATGTTTAATTGGACTCACATGTGCCAGTTTGGTGAGACTTGAGAGGCATCATCATCCTATTATTGACCCCAACACAATCATCTAATTAACTCCTATACTGGTTAAAGCCTTACTTGTTAAATGATTATATAAGTAGCAATTAAGTTTCATTTGATTTAAGTAATATATGATACTTTATTGTTTGGTAAATGTTGTTTTGTGAGAGCGAGTGTGATTTAAATGACCAGATGTTAGCCAACCTATTTAACTTCATCTAATCTACACAATTTTTTACATCAATCCGTCACATATGTACTCGAACCCTTTATCTTAAGAGGTGCTTCATCGGTTACGGTGCAAGTTTAAGAATTATTTTTCTAGGTAATAGAATTTGTTGTTAAGAAGAAAACTAAGTACCATCCATGTTCATTATTATTTATTTCTTTTAAAGTTAATGTGAATAATATTTTATGCTAACAAATTCACATTAGAAAACAATAATGAGTTTTTAATTATCCATTTACATCCCTTAATACCCACATTCAATTAATTAATTATGAAAAAAAGAAAATAGGGAAAATTATTTTTGCAATAAAACCAAAGTAGATCCAGTCATGCATTCCCTACATTTGCTGTATGCATATGTCAGGATCTTGCTGTAACTGTGGGTGCTAATTTGTCTACACATGCTACCAAATTTTCAATCAAAAACCATATCCCTGGCTTTGTTTCAAGAAACAAACACAATCAAATCTATGACAACCATTAAAATTTATTTATATATAGAATTATTTTATAGGTCACACAAAACATGTATCTATTTTTGTTTATACTAATTCGTCATGATACATGTCTTTATATATTTAAATGACAAAATACCATAGTTTTATATATTGAATCATTGTTTTTTTATGGATCACACATTTGAGTGGGTTATAAAATAATTTTATTGTACGAGTTTCACGAGTGCTCTTTAGATCCTTTTTATATGTATTTAACATCATTTTTTGGTATGCGCACAAGATGTTATAAAAATGATGTATATATGACAAGACACACTAGTTTTAAATTTTATAAATTTAGGGAATGTTTGAAGGCCATAAAAGAAACTATATAAAGTATTAGGAGTTATAACAATTTGATGTTTGGAAGGTCTTAAATGTTAATTTTTGAATTTGGGTGGTTATAAAACCACATTTTTAACATGTTTATATGACCTAGGCATGTGTTATCTTAAACCTGAAAGTTGATGAATATTATAGATTTCTTAATAAAATAATGGAATCAATTAGGTGCCTACAATATTTATAAACCCCATAAGGCTTCTGAAACAGACTATTTATTTTTCAAGCTCTTGGTTCATTTTCACTCAACACACAGAGAGAGTGAAAACCCTCAAGCTCTTTGTATGTTCAAATTGTCCTAAACCCAAACCCATACTCCTTTTTAAAGCCCTGCAATCTTTTCTTCAATAAAAATATCTTTCTTGAGAACACACAAGTTATTTATATGTTTATAATGTCCTAAGCTCAAACCCACATCCTGTTTTGAAGCCTTGCAATCTTTTCTGCAAAAAAAATCAATCTTTCTTGAAAACCTACAATCTTTAGAAGTGATTATAGTCAAAATGGTTACAAAGAAACCAAGAATAGTGATAATTGGAGCAGGTATGGCAGGGCTAACAGCTGCAAACAAGCTATACACATATGGTGTCACAAAGGGTGCATTTGAGCTTTGTGTTGTTGAAGGTGGGAATAGAATTGGAGGGAGGATTAACACCTCAGAGTTTGGTGGTGATAGAATTGAGATGGGAGCCACTTGGATCCATGGGATTGGAGGCAGCCCAGTTCACAAGATTGCTCAAGAAATCAATTCATTGGAATCAGAACAACCATGGGAATGCATGGATGGGTTTCTTGATGATCCAATCACCATTGCTGAAAATGGGTATGTGTTAAGTTCATCTCTTGTTCACCCAATTTCAAATCTTTTTGACAGTTTAATGGATTTTGCTCAAGGGAAAAAGAAATCAATAGGGGGTGGGCTTGAAATTGATATAGGTGGGAATGGGAGTTCAAGTGTTGGATCTTTTCTTAGAAAAGGTCTTGAATCTTACTGGAAACTGGAATCAAGAAAAGAAACAGATGAGGTGTTTGGTTATGGGGATTGGAATAGGAAGTCATTAGAAGAAGCAATCTTTGCAATGCATGAAAACACCCAAAGGACTTACACAGCTGCTAGTGATTTGTATAATCTTGATTACTTAGCAGAAAGTAAGTATGTTATGTTCCCTGGTGAAGAAATCACCATTGCTAAAGGGTATTCAAGCATAATAGAATCATTAGCATCTGTTTTACCATCTGGGGTTATTCAGTTAAACAAGAAAGTGAGTACTATTGAATGGCAGCCTGGATGTGTAAAGGGTATAATGGGAAATAAACTTGGTGGTAGTTCAAGAGCAGTGAAGATTCACTTTCTTGATGGTACAAGCATGTCAGCAGATCATGTTGTTGTCACAGTTTCACTAGGAGTACTCAAAGCAGGAATCTTTAACAACAACAACGATTCGGGTATGTTTAAATTCAATCCACCACTTCCTAATTACAAGATTGAAGCCATTTCAAGACTCGGGTATGGTGTTGTTAACAAGCTTTTCTTGAAACTAAGTCCTGAAGTTAATCGCGGTGTTGACCAGTTTCCATTTCTACAAATGGTGTTCCATAAATCTGATTATCAAGTTAAGAACCCGAAAATCCCATGGTGGATCAGGAGGACAGCATCTTTGTCACCGATTTATCAAAAGTCGAATGTGTTATTATCTTGGTTTGCAGGTGAAGAAGCACTTAAGCTAGAATCACTTCCTGATGAAGTGATTCTTGATGAGGTTTCAACCACCATTTCTAGCTTCTTTTCTCACAAAAAAAGTAATGTGAATGTTAAGTTTGACAAGGTTTTGAAAAGTCAATGGGGGAGTGATCCACTGTTTATGGGATCATACAGTTATATTGCGACCGGGTCAAGCATTGCTGACATGGATACCATGGCTGAGCCATTGCCAAACACAACGGTTTACGAGTCAACAAGTGATGCGCCACCACTTCAAATTCTTTTTGCAGGAGAAGCAACACATAAAACTCATTACTCAACAACACATGGTGCTTATTTGAGTGGTATTAGAGAAGCCAACAGGCTTCTTCAACACTATCATTGTAATGATGTATGAGAGGTACTATGCTTGTTTGGATTATTAGCTTCACTAGTTTTTTCCTTTTTTTCTATTTTTTGGAAAACCCTTTTCTCTAATGATTTATCATACGCGATATATGGGAATGAAAGGGAGAGATGGGGACTTCTGCAAGAACCTTCTTTTTAGTTTTCTATTGCTATGTTATAAGCTCCTTGGCTATTTTTTTATGTTTGAGATCGTTTTTGTCATCGAATATATGATTGTTGGTGGATTTACCTGTAAGAAAGCATTGGAACCAATAGAAAAGGTTCTTTCTTGATTGGTTTTCGTATCTTTTTGACATTCGTTATCATTTCATGAACATGAAAACATGTTACTGCAATATATCATCCAGAAGAAACGAATATAATCTATAACATATATCATTATAAGAAATTATGTATGTGAAACTAATATTATGACACTCATTTTCTGGTTTTTGGTTCCAAATGTCCCAAGTAATGAGACAAGTATAGATGCAGGATGCTGATGGGCATCTGATTGCTTTGATCTTTTAGTGCAAGTAACACTTATTGGTTTGTGTAGGACCCATTGCCTTTGATAGGTCCAATTTCATGCACATGCAGACATACATCGGGACATCTAGTCCTGTACTACAATTCTATAGATACCATTAAATAATGCAAAAAAAAACCATCCCCTCCCC
>BJCM01062579.1:0-10836 GCA_018326385.1 Flaveria bidentis | reverse complement strand
TTAAATATTAAAAAAGTGTTAATATAATATTATTAGTAATTAAGGTAATTATTTAATAAGAGAGAAAGACGAGAAAATTTAGGTGATGATGATTCCGATGCTAACATGTGTCATAACATTTACCCTTTTATTATAGTAGAAAGATTTCATTTCATATTATGCATTATTTAAACGTATAAATATTAATAGAGAAAACTTATCAATATTAGATGTATCTAATGTTACCAATTACACATAAAAGTCGATATACAAAGTATTATCAACAATATTATAACTTATGAATTTTTTTAAATAACAATAATATTTTTGGATTAAACCTGTGTGATACACGAGTCTTTAGCCTAGTATTAATAAAAAAAGGTTTTTTTTGCCACTTGTCATCTTCTTAAACCACATTTTCATCACTTTATTTTTCCCTCCCAAAAGGTATTAAAGTAATTTAAACACTCAAATAATTTATCTTTTTTCATAAAAGTTAATTTGATTAATTGATATATTTTTCTCTCTCATCTATATTTTTTAAAATCAAACTATGTTTTTAAAAATGAATTTTATTAAAAAAATAAAATTCATATCTTTTCTAAAACATTGAAGCTTTTGAAATAAAATATTTTAAATTAGTCATTTTTAAAATAATTATAAAAAATATGAAATTTTCTAAAAGCTATTTTATTAAAACAACCAGAATAATTAAAAACTTGAGTTTTTAATAAACAATATTTTTATAAACAATAAATTTTTAAAAGAAACTCTTAAAATAAATATTTAAAAATGAAACTATTTAGATAAGATAGTTAAAAATATTATAATTGTTTTATCTCTTGAACAAATACGTATATATAATTTTATACATATCTCAAATTACAATATTATACTGTAACTTTTCTTGTTTATTACTAACTATAATTCGTTTAATAAATGAGTATCTAGACTATCTATTTATTTATATATATATATATCTATCTATAACATATCTATTGATTATTTACTTGAAACAACTATTCATATTATAATCATATTTTATCTTCAAACGTATTTTATAATACATATTTTTTATTATTAATTATTTATTATTTTATTTATTCAATACGTGTAATACACGGGATACTAACCTAATAAAATATAAACCATTAAAATGCATCCTTACACGTACCAACTCCAATTTAACTTGAGCCTGGTTTGTAAAAAAAAAGCCCAAACCATTATGTTTCTCTAGCTCTCACATCACATTCACGATCAATTCATATATTTTTCACTCCATATGCATATGCATACAACTAAAATATTCTGACCACGTGAAGACTTCAACCTGACCAACCAACCCTCGCTCAAGACGCCCGCACGCTTCACCAAACCCCGGCTCCACCACCTGCGCACTTTAGCACCGCCGCCGTCTCTCCTCCTCCTCCTCCGGCGATGAACTCCCTCACTCTCACCCCTTCCTCCTCCGCCTGCAACTCCTCCACTCTTCAAGATCTTAAACCTCGATACACCCTCCATCATTACTCCCATCATATTCACCTCAATCAGGTCAACTCTCTTTCAATCACTTTCACTATTAATATCCATGATCTACTCAAAGTTCTAAAACCCTAGATTTCTATGTAAACAGTGAGTTTTTGGATGGGCAACCTATGGACAAAACTAATAATATTTTGGTACGGTTTACTTGGGATGTTACGTTTTGTTGTGTGATCTGTTATTGTTGTTGTTTACAGCACCGGAGAATCAGGAACGGAAGGTGCACGGCGGTGCTACTGCACGAGGCGCCGTTCGCCGGAGCTATCGGCGCCTGTATACTCAACTCGTTGATCTTCCCGCCGCGCGTGGGTCCCAACGACAATGAAGATGGTGAGTCGATGATTGATGCGAGGTTTGCGGTTATGGGGATCATTAGCTTCATCCCTTACTTCAATTGGATGGTGAGGTTTTGTGACTACATGTAGAGATATATGTGATGAATCATTGGTTTTGATGATTGCTTGATGTGATTTATAACAGTTTGTTGTGTGTTTGTGTGTAGAGTTGGGTGTTTGCTTGGATGGATACTGAGGATAAGCGTTATGCTGCATATGCTATGGTTTACTTGGCTCCTTACTTTAGGTTTATAATAAACTTCTCATCTGCTTGTTGATTTACAGTTGAACTGCTTCATGTCATTTGTCTATATCTATGTTAAGGTTAATTGCAAATATATCGTTTGGTAATCGCAGTTCGAATTTTTCACTGCAACCTGATGAAAGCTGGTTGCCTATTGCTAGCATTCTAATGGGCATTTTTCACATTCAGGTAAAATCATCCCTTTCTTGTAGTCACTGTAGCTACATTCCTTTATGACTGAGATTATCTTGATATTCATACCATTGGCAGGTAGAAGCGAGTATCACGAACAGAGATTTTATGAACTTATTCTCTTACATTGGAAAGAAATCAGAACAGGTACTATGCAAACAAGTTGATTTGCTAATGTATTTTGTTTTTCATATATTGGTTATGGGGTGGTGTGTGAAGTGATGTTTTTGGCTTCTTAGGAGACAAGAAAAGATGAAGAAAGCCTACCGTCTGGAAGCGATGAATCAAGAAATAAACTTAGGTATTGGGGAATCCCTAAAAGGCATACCAAAGAAGTTGATCAACATTTGGATGAAGATGGGGAGAAAGGGGAAAAACACTAGGTGCTCTGATTGTGCATTTTTTGGTTTTGAATTTTGATTCATCAATGCATTGTTTGGACACATGAGAATATTATTATATTTTGAACACGCTTATGCAGTTATGTTCCTGATCTTCAGGTTTGCCATTGTGAATCTGCAGCCAAAGTGTTTGAACTTGGAGAACTTGTATTATGCATTACTGAAAACTGATTCTCGGTTGGATAAATAACTATTGGTGCAAATAATACCATTTTAGTATAAATCTCTATGTTAACTAAAGAATGTTTGTTTTTTTAGGGGTGTCGATGAGCCCGGTTGAATTGTTCAACTTGAACACAACTAATATATGTATTCGTGACAAATTACCAACCCCAACATCGACACAATTCAAATCGTGTAACCTAAACGCGAGCCATTTAACCCAATTGCTTAAACATGTCAGACTCGTTGATGGATAGTAATCAGGTTGTAAATGATTTAAAATGGGTTGGTGGATTGAAACGAATAAGTTAAACTTGTTTGTAATTTGACCTGTTTAGATTAAAGGGTTAGTTAAGGAGGTCGGCATGAACATGATATATTTAGCTAACATGTTAAATATGAAAACCCAAAACCTAATTATTTTACCATGGTGTTAGTGTCGGAAACTGACACGTTTATTTCTACTAGAAGATCGGTATTGATTTATAAAATCTATAAGAGATCTAATAAATATAAATTCTTTTAAACGATCTAACAAAGTCAATTGCATGGATATGAGCATGTTTTTACACATTCTATTTTATATGACGGAGTATGTGCCATAACCTATACCGACAGTAGTTCTGAAAACACATTCTTGCACCTAAGTTGATCAGTATTACTACCAGCAGTGGAATAAAAAACCAAGCGCCCGAAAACAAATTTCTTCCCATTTCGTTCATGTGTGAGAAATCATTCGATTTGACTACTCTACTGGTAATAATTTGAGAGGTCAACAACTTAAAAAAATTAAAAAAAACAACTTCGACACATGTTCATAGAAAGTTTAGCCAATCTACACGAATATGTGAACGGCTACTCAATTAAATGTATAGCTTCGCAATAGTTGGGATAGTTGGGGGACTGTTAGTGTAGTTTTACCTATATTTATCCACTGCATGAATATCTACCAGCTGGCGTTGTTTCTAGAAACTTCTCGATTCTGTTGAACCAGAAGAACGAAAAACGAATTTGTTAATCGAATAACAGAAATAATAATATGCTAACTGCAACTGATGTTTTGGATTATCGAGTGCACCATACTGAGAACGACACAATTCATTAATTCAACACTTTAAACAAGCAAATTGCATTATGAATCGACTGTCATGAGAAAATCAAATGAGTAGAAAACCTAATGAAAATATCAATTGCAAATTGTCGTTCCAGAACTAGAAGAATCGATCCATTGTCTTCTTCGACAAAATGCGATGAAATTGATTGATGTATTATAATATCATATACAAATCGATGATAAGATGAGAAAATCGTCGAATCAATACAGTTCAATTCACAAATCACCGATAGATCGAGGATCTAAGAACGCAATGCAAAAGGTATTACTTAATCAACTAGCATCTATAATAGCATGATAGCAGAAGGTTTTTATTCAGATGAGAATCAGACAGACGAACTCGATCATGAACATAGCATATAAACGATATAGAAATAACAGTACAGGTAGTTTTTGTTTTTGTAAATTCTAAAGGATATCTGAATCATCAAAGTCGTCTTCAAAGGAGTTGAAGAAGTTTGCATCAGTGAGCTCACCTTGGTAGGGTTGATCATCGAGAGCGAAAGGATTGAGGTCGTGAGTTGCATCTCCGATCACATCGTAGTCATCGATGTCGGTGTTAACGTCTTTTGCATGCTCAATTTTGAGCAGTTCTTCTTCAATCTCAACGTCGTCAATCAAGTCCGCCATAAGTCTCAACATTTTGTTCGCCGGAAGCTGGTGGTGTTACTGTTTCCTCCGGAGCTCCGGTGAACACGTGCCTGCCTTTTATAGTGGGGGGATATTATTATATTAATATGCAAAAGGATGATGGGAGGTGCATGTGTTTAGACATTAGATCAAAAGATAGAATATGTTAGAAGGATGGATTTGAAGCAAAATTATGAGGACTTGATATATTTTTAATATGATTTGTTTTTAAACAAACTGAATATTTTACAATTTTTGAGTATTTGTTTCCTTCGAATATTTACGAAACTTGTTAATTACATAGATGGACTATATAGTAACACATAAAAACATAAATCGAAGACACATAAATGTTCTTGCAACCAAACCTTGGTCCCTAAAAATTCAAGTAAACTAGCATTTGATAAGAGGTGGATAAAGCAAACAAAATACAAAATAGACAATGTAACACACATGTATATAAGTATTATGATTATCAACAACGTCTAGTTACAGATGTAAGCATACATAGCTGGTGGACACATATGACGTCATCTGAGAGACTAAATTAAACGAAATAACAATCAATATGACTACACCTAATATGGACTTACATACAAAGTACCATAAAGTGTGTAAAATCGATTGACTAAGAAAATCATCCTAACGTTGAACAAAATGAGGGCGATAAAAGAGGTCAACGACACTTAAAAAAATTGAGTGAAGGGAATTATGCTTTTTAAAGGTGAATATAGACTTCAATTCTTCTTACTCCTATAGTCCTTTTGATACGTTAAGACCACAAATGGTTTCATCGTGAAAGATTTTGAATTAGGGTGAGGGCCGGTGTGGTGGGGCAAGATGGTGGCGTTGGATAAACGATGTGGGAGATAGAGAGGAAGATTTCGATAGTGGTAGTGGGAAGATAGAGGTGATGGTGTCATTATAACAATCAATAAATAAAGTTTAGTATGAGATAAGAGTCGAAATAAAATAAAAACATGAAATGATCTGATGTTATCGACAGTAATACATCGCTCCCCCTTTCAGTAATGCCCGTATAGCTTCAAGCCAAGTAGAATATTCAAATGCATACTCAAAGGTATTGGTTGAATTAACATTTACTTAGTTATTTGTTTCCTATATGATTTTATATTTAGAAAATTACATGTTTTAAACTCCTACATCTATTGAATGTTTTTTTAAAACTAGTTTTTATTTGTAAATGAATATTCCAGATTACTCTCATTTAGGGCTGGCAAATCGTGTTTTATCGTGTTTAACAGGTTACAGACGACGCGATTAGCACAAACATCAAACATGAAAATGACACATTTAACATTTAGATTTGATGGTTTGAAAGTAACAATTATATGTTTTAAATATTGAAAAAAAGAAATAATATGATTTTTTAAAGCAAATTTTATCGTGTCTAACAGCGCGTTCTAAAATCAGTTAGGTATGCAAGAAAGAAAAGCATTTCTCAAACATTGGGGGTTACAGGTGCACAGCTATCACCTTCTCAAATTCTGAAACCCTAGCAATGGCTGACGCAAGGGACCCCAAGATGAAGCTCATACAGAACCTCATATGGTACGCCGCTAGCGCTACCGTTAGTTGCTGGCTATTGCTCGCAGGCGTCCGTCATCTCGAGAACAATCGCGAAGAAAACAAACGAGCAATCGAACAACGTAAACAGCTTTTCAAGCGATTAGGCCGTACACTAGTTCAAACCACTCCTTACGAGGCAAGTTAATCACTCTCATCATTCATAATTCTTCAATTCACCTGTTTCTGGATGTATGGTTGTATGAACTTGTTAGATAATCAAACGGATTTGAAATTGAGGGATCATAGAATGAAAATGAAATTATACGCATGATAGTACGAAACGATAGCTTGTGATGTTATAATTTCTAACACAGGATATGATAGCTTGTGATGTTGTAAATCCAGACCACATAGATGTGGAGTTTGAGTCAATTGGAGGATTGGATAGTACTAAGCAGGCGTTGTTTGAATTGGCGATACTTCCGTTACGTAGGCCGGAGTTGTTCGCATATGGGAGGCTTCTTGGTCCGCAAAAAGGGGTTTTGCTGTATGGACCACCGGGGACGGGAAAGACGATGCTGGCGAAAGCCATTGCGAAGGAGTCGGGAGCTGTTTTTATTAATGTTAGGGTTTCCAATTTGATGAGCAAGTGGTTTGGTGATGCTCAGAAACTTGGTGAGTTTATACTAATGTTAGAGAGATTAGATATCATACTTTGTTGTTAATGAAATTGTGTTTTTTGACTTGTGAATGATGTTTATCTACCAGTTTCAGCTGTTTTTAGCCTGGCTTATAAACTGCAGCCTGCGATTATTTTCATTGATGAGGTTGATAGTTTCCTTGGGCAGCGTCGTTCTTCAGATAATGAAGTTTTGACCAATATGAAAACTGAATTCATGGCATTGTGGGATGGATTCACTACAGATCGTGAGTGTTCTCAAATTGACTATTTGTAGGGCATGTGAAAGTGTGAAATGTGCCGTAGCAAGATACTTATATGTTTATTTATTTTTTTATAGAGAATGCTCGAGTAATGGTGCTTGCAGCAACTAATCGGCCATCTGATCTTGATGAGGCAATACTTAGACGGCTGCCCATGGCTTTTGAAATTGGAAAACCAGGAAAGAGTGATAGAGCAAAGATATTGAAAGTGACACTAAAAGGAGAAAGAATTGATGAAAATATTGATTTTGATCATATATCTAGTTTGTGTGAGGGTTTCACTGGTTCTGATATTTTTGAGCTTTGCAAGCAAGCTGCGTATTATCCGTTAATGGAGTTCTTACAGGATGAGAAAGATGGAAAACAAACTTCCGTGAGTACATAATGCTTACCTGCAAGCTATCAAAACATATCTTCTTAGTTCTTTCTGTTTAACTATAATTGTTTTCATTATCTGATTCCGTTTTTGCTCTTTTTTATTCAGGCACCAAGGCCGTTGTCCCAAATGGACCTAGAAAAAGCTGTTGCTGCATCAAGAAAAGCGAAGATTCCAACATATGAAACTGGGAGGTCAACTTTTTGGTCACCACGTGTTGACCCTGATGATAATCTGGTAGTTCTTCCCCTATAGGTATAAATTTATTGAATGTTTTTGTTTATAGCCACATGATGTATGATATCCATTCTGCTGTAATTTATTTTTCAGGATTTTTAAAGCTGAAGGAGAAGGCTAACATCATTGTCCGAAGTTACTTGTGGTTCTGGATATTAAACTTCATACTCAGTATGTTCATTTCCACAACTTATAATGATTCTTTTAGAAAAATTGTTGTATAGTAGCTACCATTTGATAGTCAAGCCTAATAAATTTCTTCACTGTTTCAACAAAGACCAGTTCGTTATATCTTTACACAATTTTAATGTAGAAAAGTAATATGGTTTCTAGTATAAAACTACAAATGAATCTGTTTGTTAATTTTAGTTTTTCTTAAAGCGGAAATGGATTTAATATCCCCATCGTATAGCATATATCCAGGCCAGCAGCAGCGAAAAGAAAAATCAAAGCATTTTTTATGCACAAATTGCACCACAGCATCTAAAGGCCTGCGTCCATCAATTGTTGCAACTCCTGTCTCCTGCATCATAAAGTTTCCAGTTTGATGCTTTTACAGTTATTTGTATGTATAAATTGAAGGCTGATGAAATGAAAAACATAAAATTATCTTTGACAATGTTAAAAGCTGCACAAGTTCCTGTTCTAATAGTTTATCCGTAGGTTGCACCATATTTAATATCATTATTACAGTTGAAGCGGTTAGATTGTAAGCGGCAGCAACATTACTTATCGAAATGGATAACTTGCTATGGTGCCAATGATGGCGGAATAGATGCAGCTTTTATGGTTTCTAACATCTTCTTTGGTTCATCTGTCTCCCCATGCTCAAATTACTCCATGATTGCTCGTGCTTCTGATACTTGTTTCTGAACTTCTGCAATCTTCAATGAAAACCTGCATTTCTGTTACCATGAAACTCATAGTTTAATGGTTGAATAAAGAAGAAAACAGACCTTAATGACACCAATTCAAGCTGGGTTGTGTATCCCATCATGTTCCTCGATCTCAACCAATTCACACAAAATTGTAGCTATCTCAAACCCATTAAATACCACCACCATTTTTACTTGATTTTGAGCTGTCTAAGTAATACCATTGATAGTAAGTGGGTTGTTGCATTTGACAGCGGATGAAGATGACAATGATGGTGAAAGTGGTCTCAATCTTGTGTCAAATGGAACATTTGCAGCAAAATGGGAGAGGGTGTGGTTGCCATATTTTTTTAATTAAGGGTCTTGGTTTTGTTATCTTGTATGGTCTTTTAGCCAATAAGAGCCAGAGAAATGGCATTTTTTGTTTTATTTTTGTTTATTTTATTGGTCTAATAATATAAGTTAAAATAAAAAATGTTAAGTTGTTATTTAGTTGATAATAAAGCTCTGCTTGCTTTTAATTTGTCTGGCTGAAACCAAACTCAAACTTGATAATTGAATAGGCATGTAAATAATGAGATAAACAGTTAAAACTGAATTTCTGATATATCAATAGAAATGAAGGATCTTGAGCCTTATTAGGTGTACTCCCCCTGCACGTTGTGGGTTTGATGATGTGGTAGGAGTTGATATGGCACGAGCGGGGATGGAAGGGGACAAATACTCTTGAACAGGGTGTTGAATGCAGGGATGGAGAATCACTTGAGGATGATGGACAAAGAAGAGGGATGGAGTGTGTGACATCCCAAGCTAATCTCACATCAAATGTTGGTTGATACACTGAACAGAATAAAATTTCTTCCGAAGCTTGATTTCTTCCGAAATCAGTTGTAACTTGATTCGATTGTTCATGTTAATTCTTGACTTCGTAATAAGATTCGTTCAATTTCTTGTTGATCAATTGGTGTGTTTTCATAACAACATGAATTAGTGAAAAGGATAACGTGAATTAGGCAAAAGGAATATAAAAAATAAAAGCATTAATTAGCCAAAACAAATATAAAACGTAGTAGCCTTACCCAGACAAAAAAATAAAATGTCAACGGACAAAAACCTACATGAATATTACAATCAAAACAACCAAAAGACCCAAAACTTCAAACAACGTAAAATAAGAAGGAAAGTTAAAGTTCTTAAAAATCATTAAATTGAATAACTTTGATTAACCCCTCCAACGTATCAAATTAAACTCGGTAGTAAACCACAAACAAACCCTAGGAGTTAGTCGATTAAGTATATAGTTAATGCTAAAAACTCTACTACACTATGATTCCTATAATTGGAAATCATGACAAATAACTCCCAATGAAATTTATAATAATAAATGAAAACCAATAAAAAATCTTCAAATGATTAATCCAATACCAACCACAAATTCTCTTGGTTTCCCTGACTGCAATTATATCAACCCCAAAGTTGAACACATTGATAATTAACATTCAAAAACACAATCAAACATTCAAAATACTAAAACCCTATTCACCTAAAAATCAATTTTGAATTTTCCCTAGGTCATATGAGATCAGCCCCCACAAATTCTTTATTCAATGTAAAACATACTCTATTTCAGCATCAAACAATGAATACCAAACAAAAAAGAAAACTTGGGAATTGGGTATCAACCATAAAATTAAGAAGTACTTTCATCGAAATGACCAAGAAACACAATGTTCATAAACAAGTGATATTTCTACTTATCATCAATGCCCCCTGGAGCTCATTATGTTAATGTACCTGGAATATGATGTTGCCGGTGGAAGGTGTTGGTTGCGAGCTGACCTAATTGATGAAATCGAACGGTAGGAACTCCATTTCTCCTTTTGTGGCCCTGATTCACAATGATAATTCCACTCGGAATCAATGGCAAACCCAAATCAACAAATGACGGGAAGAAGACACCAATAACAGGAAGAAGAGTCCAAATCAAAAAATTTAATCAAGACAAATAAAGGTAAGACTGGAATCAAAACATCACCTTAAAATCAGTAGAAAGGATTGCCCTCGGTTATACTCGCAGGTATTGCAAAAGCCTCTTTATTGCTTGCATTGAAGAGATATAATTGGGGAGATGGGTGTTAGATTGTAATTCTTTGTATTAGTTTGAGTTTGTATGTTTAGTGATAGGTTATGTTAAGTCTTGATAGTTGAGGGATTTAGTGTGTAATTAGTTAGTTCTTTCTAACACTATAAATAGGTGTTTAGTTTGTATTAGTTAAT
>BJCM01062578.1:0-14948 GCA_018326385.1 Flaveria bidentis | reverse complement strand
GCTCTTGCCACTTTCTCTCTCTAAAATCCGAAGATTTGTGAGGTGTGTGACATATGGGCGGCCATACCACCTTTTACACCCACTTTTCAAACATTTTGTCCTTTTGGACACTTTTTACCCCTAGACTTGGGTTTTATTTCTTTTCCTTCTTTTTCTTCACTTTATTCTTCTTTCTTGTCTTTTAAAAAAAATAACCGGGTGTTACAGCTTGTAAGAAACATATCTACGGAAGAACAAAATGTTCATCCGTAGATGTTTCTCACACTTGGTCAACTTTTCAAAAATTTACCAATTATAATGTTTTACCTGCAATCATACATAAATCAGCACATATATAATATGGGGTTAACCTATACATTTAATGCATACACAATAATAAAATACAACCATTCATTACAGATATTAATTCAAGAACTAAGCCTATACAAAATGGACTAGATCTACTAATCCTAGACCTAACAGGATTATTAATTTTGAGTAGCTTTTTTTTTAAACTTAATCATATTATTTCTAAAATTGTGTGTTCGAAGTTGTCTATTACATCATCTTCATAAACCCTGGTTTACTTTGGATGAATAAAAATCTTTTAGAAGATATTCTTTAGAGTGTTAAAAAAAATTTGATCCTTCGGAAGATATCTATTTACCTTTGGAAGAAATTTAAGTGTTCAAAACAAACAACTACTTGGAAGAATTTACCTTCAGAAGAAATTTTCACAATATCTTCCGAAACTTACTATCTTTTCAAAATACTTGTGTGTATTAAAAAACAATTTTCTTCCGAAAGCAATTAACTCTCGAAAGTTTTTATTAAAACTTACAAGTGATGATCTCTTCCGAAGCAAAATTTTCAAAACTTTTGGAATATCTTCCGAAGCCAATTTGGCTTCGGAAGTTTTTTCATCAAAACTTTCGAAGAGAAATTATATTCGAAAGATTTTCGACTTCCAAGAAAACTTACTTTTGGGTATAAAACTATTTTTTTAGAGGTGGGACCGACATTCGGATCAAAGTTTATCATCTTTCATTAACTTTGTCTGAGATCCATTTCATATATAAAGCCAACGGTTCCCCCTCTTTCTTTATCATCTTCATTTACTCACAAAGCTAAATTACTAAAATTCTCTAAAACCGTCTTTGTTCTTCATTTGCTTCACCTCGAAGCTTTCTAAAATGGCCAACCTTAATCGCAGAAATGACTCAAACTTCTCCATACAGTTACACATGCAACATAATCAGGTTGCTCTGTTGTACTCTGAGAAAGATATTCATTTCTTAGAGGTTTGTAAATTTTTGGCTCTGTTAAATTATTCCACCTCCCTTGCCATTGATCATGTTCTCTATGAGGATCATCTGCTTGATTTTTGGAAGACCTGTCAAGAGGTCATTATGGATGGGGAGAAGGCACTGTGTGCTACAGTGCAGGGAAGGATAATTTTCATCACTCCAGCCATTATCAACACCCACCTTTAGCTGGATGATGAGAAATGTGAATTGTCCTTTCCCATAGAAGCTGTCAACCATTCCTTTGAGCAAATGGACTATGAAGGAGATTTCTTTGTCAATACTTTCAGGAATGGGAAGGTCTCTTCCCAGTGGAAGTACTTACTACATGTGGTCATTCACAGCTTGTCCAACAAGCTTGGGGGCTGAGACCAGATTCCAGAAGATCTCTCCTTCATAGTGCATGGGATGGTTCAGGGGGTCAAGTTCAGGTACTCTCAGTTTGTTTATACAAATTGCTAACTTGGACTCCTTAGAATATTACATGTTTCCTAGATATGTTTAACACATTCTCAACTATGAATTGGGCTCACAGTTAAGGAAAACATGTAATGTTCTTAAATTGGGATAGATGAAGCCCGATATATTTAAAATTTTGAAGAAGCCAACTGTTGGATTCTCTGGGATAGAAACAGCCATTATCCCCAAAATGTTAGAACTCATTGCTCAAGGTGAGAACCTAGCAACACAAGCTAGTGTTGAACCCACACCTTCTACCTCTTAACCACCAAAATAGCCATAAGTCATCTTCACCTACCAAAGAAAATCCAAACAAACCACTGCACAAGCTATTTAGTCTGTGCAGGTCCCCATACTACTACCCAGACAGGAGGAAGTGGACACTAGAACTCTCACTTCTCCTGCGGAGCAAACAACTCCCATCTCTTCAAGAATCAGTGTTGAGGTTCCTTATGCTCAGCTTTATGAGCTCATTAGTCCATTAGCCTCAAGCCTTCACTCTGAGTCTCAACACTCAAGTAAATAACCTTCAGGGGAAAGTTACCATCCCCAGCCTTTAGATCTTAACGAACCAATCCCTAGACTTGACTTCTATGATGATGAATACCTAGGTTTTAGTGAGTATCATTAGTCTCTCTATACTTCACCCACTCAATTAGAGATGAGTGCTCCTGACTCTCCTATGTCTAGCCACATCATCTACCTACCACTGAGGTGGATCTCCCTAACCCTGTTTAGGTGGTCGATATGGAAGAGGCTCTCACTTCTGCAAGTGATTACATCTTTAAGACCTCAACCATGGCAACTCAACCCACTGACACTCCATCTGAAATAGTTAGTGAGCAGATGAAAACCAGCTGCCAAGAACATGATGCTGGTGGTGAGACTAAGGACTTTGGTCCAATTATCTCATCCCCTAATGAATCTTCTGATGAAAAGGGTGGGAATCTGAGACTAAAGGTGCAAAAACTATAAAGAACATGCATCTATTTAGTCTCAAAGGTTAGTCACTTGTAATCTTAGGTGACTACCTTACAAAATAGGGTCAATGATAAGCAACATGAGATATATTATCTCAAGGAGAAACTAGTTGGGAGACCTTTAAGAGGAGCTCATCCAGAGTCTCTTTGAGAAATGTATTCCAAGGGTTATGCCATCTCCACCTTAAGGAACTTCCAACTAAATAATTGGGTGGAGGTATGATGCTAATAGAAGAGCACTTATTCTTCATAGAGTTCAAGGGCAGCAAGAGGTATTCAATTTTCAGACCTTGAACTACTATGAAGGTCTTGGCCTTATCAACATGTCACTTATCAATCCAAGCCAATCTAGACAAGCTAAAAAGTTGGCTTAAAGGATTCAAATCAGGATTACTGAAGAGTTCAACCTCAAAAGGAGACAAAGGCTATCAAACAATATTATTGGTTAACTGGATGTTGAGAAAGACCCTAAGATTAGCTTCAAAAGGAAAACCTTGACTGAAAACCCAGTGATGGAACTTGAGAGCCTTGTCACACCTACAACTACTTCAGAAATCCATTCCCTTGGTGAAACACCTGCTGGTGAAGGTGTATCTCAACCTCTCTCTGGCCAGAGCTTGGATGCTACACCAAGCAATGAAGGCCAAAGCTCTCTCCATCTTGTGTCACCAAGGTCTGTGGGTGACAAGGGAAAAAGGGTTCTAACCCTTGAGGAGGAGGAGGAAAGAGAGAGAGGAAAAGAAATCTAAGGGAAGATAGTTCAACTGGATCTTTAGGCTTTATGGAAGTTGCAATCAGGGATGCCCCCAGATCAAACACTCAGAATAATGATTTGAGGGCAGTCACGATCAACTACTTACAAACCAGGAACTATGACATTGATGAGATAATTGCTTTCCCCTTAGAGCAACTGAATGAACTGGCTAACATGAAAATGTCAAGGGAAAGTAAAGAGGCAAAGGATGCAGAATTGCTTCTTCAGATCAAAGAAGAGAAAAGACCAAAAAGATTATACAAGCATGTTCCTACCCTCTCCCCAGTTCAAAAAAATCCCTGTGAAAGAGGTTGTGGCTCCAGAAGAACCTTAGGTAGATAAAGAAACTGATAGGATCAACATGATCAACTACCCGAGTGCCACATGTCTCTATCAGGCTGCTGCACTTCTTCCCTTGTCCTTTGAGTACATTGAGTTTGAGTATCTCAAGCAACTTGAACTTCAAGTGCTCAAAGAATGAAAGGCAACAAAGAGGAAGATGAGGGAAGAAGTAGCCAAGTCAAGAGCCATCATCCAGAAGAGCCAAAACAAGTCTGTTGATCAGCAGAGGATGATGAGCTTCTTGAACTATATGGATTCTCCGGAAGGAGACTTGGGCCTATGTCTCTATCCACTATGGATGAGCACATTAGGGTGATCAAGCAGAAGATTAAAAGAGGAGAACTTGTTCACTTACACTCCTCACCAAGTCTGCTCCCTCAAGTAGTGGAGGTGAAGGTTGAACCTTTTGAGACAACACAACTTTTACCTCCTACTGAGTCTCAGTAAGCTTCGTCTTCTGATCCATAGCAAGGTCTTGTCCCCTCTCAATCTGAACCTGTGAGAGAGGAAGACCTAACTGATAAAGACATGGATGATCAACAAGGTGTTGCAGACTTGTCTTCTCGGCTAAAATGTTCAAAGAGGAGAAAAAGGATAGCTTCTAAACCAAGGTCTAAGAAAAAGAAAAAGAAAGAGGCATCCATTTCCAAACCACAGGATGAGTCTGAACATCTTGAGGATGTGCATCAAGAGGATGCTCCACCTACTCCAATCCAAGAAGCTCTTCTGGCATTAAGAAGGCCCATCTTATCATGTGCTTACATTACTAATCCAGAGAGATGGCATGTTATCAGAGATCAAGGCGTTAAAGATGTATACATATGGCAAGACATATTCAATCTACCTCTGCATGATCTCTTTCAGATGAGAAGACACTTTAAAAGTCTAAATTATCCTAACCATCTTATGAAGAAAGGCATGGTCATCATCATAATAAAGACTGTCAATATCTGAAGTCTTCAAATGTTTTGGTAGTATCAGCCTAGGAGGAGTTTTTAATGTTTCATATAAGGCTAATGCAATCCAAAACATTTAAAGTCTATCTTGCATGCATGCACATAAGTGCTAAGTAGAATGCTTCAGAAGTTTCACACTATACCTTAGAAATATTCTAAGTGTGAAATCTTCTGAAGCCAAGACCAACATCTTCCAAAGCCAAACATGAAGTCTTCTGAAGCTTCATAGACAACGTCTTCCGAAGCCAGCACATGAAGACAGATTTCTTCTGAAAACTTTTGAGTACATGCTTTATCTGATGTACCTTTACCATTAAGCTGGACCACCTTTCCGCTACAACTCTATTGACTCACCAACTTTCACAAGTTGGTGAAAGGTCCATGCTTTTGGTAATTGTACATTGAGGTCTTGAGTCTGTTACTTTCTACTTTATGTACTCTTATCCTTTTTGTAATATATTAGGATGTGAGCTATGGCATGTCATAGTCACTAGTCAAAAGGCAATATGTCTTTTGACTCTACATTGATTTTGTTGTTGTCTACATCATGTATCCAGCTAGCCTTCAAAGTATGGCTGGCTATAGGATGTAGTATAAAATATCTCAAGTCATTTGTATCTTTGACCTTTATGCTTTGTAAACACTTGTAAGGAACTTGAGAGCAATATACAACATTCTTGAAAACCAAACACTTTTGTTATCTTGTTCTTGTTCTATCTCTTTATTACTTGTGTTTCATTGTATCAAAGAGTAACTGGTTACTAGTTCCCTATTAGATATGTTAAGTATTCTAAGTCACTCTCCTCATTATGTGTTGTGTTTTAAGTGATCATCCCCTCTAAATGGTCCTGCAACTTTTAATAGCACCATTGCCAACCTAACATTGGTCACTTTTCCTCCACATCTTAAACTCACTTCCACCAATTATTTGGGCTGGAAAACACAGATCGAAGCTTTCTTGCACAGGTTGGATCTTTACAAGTTCATTGATGGCAACCGCCCTTTTCCATCACCATCCACAGCAGCCGATGGTACGGTGACCCCGCACAAAGATTTTTCTACATGGTTCCGTCAAGACCATCTTTTATTTGGGGCTCTTGTGGGAAGTCTCTCACCATCAATTATTCCTTTGATTACCAATGCATCATCGTCCTTGGATGCTTGGAAAATCCTCTCCAATACCTATGCTTCTCCTTCAAGAGGCCACATTAAACAACTAAAACACAAGCTCAAGCAATGTTCCAAGAAACCAAACCAAACAATAACGGACTACAAGAAGGAGGTTAAAACAATTGTTGTTGAACTAGCAATCCTCGGTAAGAAACTAGATGACGAAGACGTCACCGACCCTGTTCTTGTTGGCCTTGATTCAAAGCTCTACAAGCCTTATCTTGATGCCATCTTATCTCGAGAAACACCAATTCCCTTCAATGAGTTTCATGAAAAGCTCATTAATCATAAGCTTTCATTGGCTCAAACTGTGACCAACAGCTCACTTCATCAGCCAGCAACAACCTTTGTTGCCCAGCATCACCAGTCCACACGGTCTTGGAATGACGACAATCATCTCGCCAAATTACAGTAGCCCCAGGTCTTTTGCCCACCCTTACTCAGACAAGTTCTGCTTTATCTAGTGCTCATTCATTCCTGGGAAAATGTCAATGGTGCCATGTTCGAGGTCACTCACTTAATAATTGTCATGTATTCAAGAAGGTAAATCCCAATATATCTATTCCTTCTTTCAATCGCAACACATATACATATCAAGCCTAGGTACATACCATGGCTCCACAAGATACATCTTCTGTTAACTGGTTGTTTGATAGTGGCGCTTCTCACCATGTTACAAATGACCTCAACCACTTATCTCTCCATGCCTCATACGATGGAATAGACGAGCTTGTGATTGGAGATGGTTCGTGCTTATCTATATCTCATATTGGTTTGGTTATTATTCAAACTCCTAATAATCCATTAATATTAAAACATGTTCTTTTTGTCCCTTCCTTAGCACGTAACATGATATCGATTTCTCATTTATATTGTGATAAGCACTTTCTAATCCAATTCTTTTCTTGTATTTTTCTAATCAAGGACCTAAAATCAAACCATCTTCTACTCGAAGTAGTGTCTAGTCCAGGGATCTATGAGCTTCGCTTCAAAGTTTAACTTTCCAATTAACCATCAGTGCTATCCTTACAGAAGACCACTTCAAAGACCTGGCATCATCGTCTAGGACAACCTTATAATAAAACATTTCAATTATTATCTTCTTTTGTTAGTTCTACTTTGCATTTCAATGACAACCGTAACTCATGCAAAATTAATAAAATGCACAAACTTCCTTTTTCTACTTCCACTCTTACTTCTAAATCGCCTCTTGATTTAACTTTTTTGGATGTTTGGTCATTACCGGTTCACTTTATCGATGGTTACAAATATTGTATCATATTCGTTGATCATTTTACAAAATACACATGGTTATACCAAATCAAGCATAAATCCGATTCTTTATCAACCTTTATGTGATTTAAAAACTTGTTGAAAACTATTTCAAACCACTATAAAACAACTATTTTCAAATAATGGTGGTGAATATCTTAAACTCATTCCTCATCTTAACTCTTGTGGAATTTCCTACTTGACTTCTCCTCCTCACACACTGGAGCATAATGGATATACCAAACGTCGCCATAGATAATGTTGAAACCGGACTTACTCTACTTTCTCATGCAAATATACCCACTACATTTTGGCCCTTTGCCTTCACTATTGCAGCCTACTTAATAAATCGCCTTCCAACCCCTACCTTACATATCCCGATTATTGTCTCTTCAATAGACTCCCTAACTATGAAAAACTACTTGGCTATGACCATATTCTCCTCACAAACTTCATCCTCGTTCAAAACCGTGTGTCTTTGTTGGATATTCGTCTTCTCAAAGCGCCTATTATGCTCTTGATTCGACCACTAATCGCATTTACACTACTTGTCACATATCATTTGTCAAGATTGAATTCCCTTACCAAAAACTTGCCAATCATAACTCCCGCCTCCCAATTATGAATCTCGCTAATTGGTTTCTTATTTACTATCTAATCATTCAACAAATACCAATTACTCAACCCATTCCACCTACTAATTCACCATTCGATTCTACCATTCTCACTGAACCGTTGCATTCTTCCACACCTCTTTCTCCTTCTATTGCAACTTCTCCACATCCACCACCTTGTACTTCATCTACTTCCCACACCACCACTCAACCACCTACATCTCCTCTTCTTCAAACCTAGAGTAGACGACCCAAGCCTTCGTAACCCCCACAAACCCCTTCCCCAACTCCACAAAGTCCCACCACCCGTACTAGACCACATCCTAAATCAAACCCCAAATATGACAACAATGATTTTATTGTCTATACCGCCTTTGCCACACCTCTAACCGAACCTCGTTCTGCCATGGAAGCACTCAAACACCCTTTATGGCGGAAAGCCATGCATGAGGAATTTCAAGCTCTCTAACACAACCAAAAATGGACCCTTGTTCCTCCTACTTATGCTCAAATCATCGTGGGTTGCAAATGGGTTTTTTTGGATCAAATACCATCCAGATAGCACCATTGAATGTCTCAAAACTTGTCTTGTAGCTAAGGGATTCACTCAACAACCCGGTATTGACTATCATGAAACTTCCAGCCCTGTTGTGAAACTTGCCACCCTTCGACTTGTGCTTTCTCTTGCCACCACTCACAATTGGTGCCTTCGTCAGCTAGACATAAACAATGCATTTCTGCAAGGTACATTACATGAAATTGTTTCTATGGCTCAACCAACTGGTTTTATTGATTCATCTCATCCTTCTCATGTATGCAAGCTCAATAAATCTATTTATGGTTTACGTCAAGCCTCTAGAGCTTAGTACGCTGAGCTTAAAAATCATCTTCTCTCCTATGGTTTCAAATCAACCATATCCAACCCATCTCTTTTTATCCACACCACCGGTCCCGCTCATATCTTCCTCCTTGTGTATGTCGACGACATCATCGTCACAGGTCCTTTCCCTTCTTATCTTAAATCCTTCATTACCTCTCTTGCCAATAAATTTGCTCTTAAGAACCATGATTCCCTATCTTATTTTCTTAGAGTTGAAATTCTCCCTCATCCAAAAAGTATTTTACTTTCTCAATCAAAATACATTCTGGACATTTTATCCGAAACAAATATGAGCACATGTAATCCTATATCAACCCTAATCACTTGCTTGGAACCGTTGACATCGTATGATGGTACACCCATGTCGTCTCCATCGGATTATAGAACTATTGTTGGAGCTTTGCAATATCTATGTATCACAAGACCTGATATTGCCTTTACAGTCGACAAATTATCTTAATTTATGCACGCTCCATCAACGCATCATTGGACAACACTTAAACATCTCCTACGTTATTTACATGGTTCTCTTCATCATGGCTTACTACTACGCCGACATTCACCTCTCCATCTTCATGCATTTAGTAATGCTGATTGGGCAGGTGATAAAGAAACCTTTCGTAGCACAACGGGTTACACTGTTTACTTAGGTTCTAACCCGGTATCTTGGAGTTCTGAGCGTCAAAGTACATCGGCTAGGTCTTCAATAGAAGTTGAATTTCGGGCTGTTGCTTCCGCTACAACTAAACTTCAATGGATCATATCCCTCATGTCAGAACTTGGTTTTACATCAACCATTACCCCTACAATTTATTGTGATAATCTAAGTGCCACACAATACTCAACTAATCCCATATTCCATTCACCGATAAAACATTTGGTTTTAGATTTTCATTTTGTGCAAGAAAAAGTTCAGGGGAGGCTCTTTATGTCATACATGTTGCAGGGGATGATCAACTAGCTGATGCTCTAACAAAACCCCTACTTCATCCTAGATTTCATCTTCTAATTTCCAAAATTAGACTTGTTCAACGACCATCGATCTTGCGGAGGAATATTAACGATACAACTGATAAGCACCTGGAAGTCGATGTTTATCCCACTTAATTCTTTGGAAGATTGTTGTATTCACCTCTAGTATATTGGGATAGTTAGTTAGAATTCTGCATATATATTGTAACCCATTTACCATTTATAATTCATTCAAATTCATATACAGACTACATTTAGGATGATTAAATGAGCTTGGATATGTTTTTTTTTATTTGATAAAAATATTTCGATTTGCATTAATCAAAGCTTTAAAACTAACCACATTGACTTTATTTTAATTTTTTTGATCGAGCACATAAAAAAAGTAGTAACAAAACAAGAAGCTAACCAATCATGAATCCTTAATATAACACTGAAAACAAGTAATTGTATCATTGATTTTGTGGGGTGAGCCTAATTTGAGTTTCTGTCAATCTCCTCCAAACCATCTTCCCACAGTATGCTAAAGTTAATGACGCCACAATATACAGAAGCGGGATCCCCACGATACAGCCACCAGATGCCAGATTTACAAGAGTCTGCATCACATACGAATAGCTTTATTCAGTAACAAAAGAAATCACAAGACAATTTCACTACCTAAGGGCGGCAAAATGGGTCAAGTAGTGGGTAACAAATCATTTCATTAGTATATGTTGAAACGAGCCAGATCAGGCCACAAACAGTAAATTTTTTAAAATATAAATAACTAATGTACTAGTTATGGTTTATAGAAACAAATATAAATTAATCTAAAACTTCATATCAAGTGTTATGGCTACAGGAGGAAAAACGCTATGGAATGCAAGTATGCAACAATCCTATGCCTTTGATAATTTGTACTAAACGCATGATAATTTTAAGTTAAAGTATGTAGTTATTCTCTAAATGTAGACAGACCCTACAAAAAGAAATCATCTATTATCATATTATATATTTTATAATTTTGGCACTTGTTATTCACGTATCACACACTCGTATTGGGTTCATCACCTTTTAGCAATTATGGTTTCGGTATAGACAATCCTGCCACAAGTTGTTATGATTTCACTTGCTTGCAAAGATGCAGTTCTCTTGCTCAGATGGGTGACGGGTTCACTTATCCCATAACTGATGTTTTTCATAATGAGCAGGTTGGACAGGTTGGGCAATAAGATCGATATGGGTTTAGGTCTAGGTTGACCTCCACACTTTGTCGTCCATATTTTTATTTGCACTAACTTAATGCATTATATATGATCATAAAAACTAATCATTTAAACAGGGATAATTTCATGTATCCCCTCAAAACTTGAACAATATCATGTTTACCCAACAAAAATCATAACATCAAACATATTTATGTAAAGATTTAAGTTATCAGGAATTTGAAATGTGAGAAAGAGAAAGGTATAATGGTCATGTTATAGATTACATGTAATGAAATGTGTGAATATAACAATTTAGGTGATTGGAATGGATATATTTTTTGTATTTATTTTATTGGTTACGTAAACATGATACAAGTACAATTTTTTAGAGGAATTATGAAATTGACCCCAAAACAATTTTTGTTTCACTAAAAACAAATTTGTAAGCCTTTCATTGACGTTTAGAAAGTTGGATTTTAACCCACTTAACAGCTGAACCTCTTCAACCCACTTGCCTTGTTTCTTTTTAGGCTATTCTTATATTTTATCTGTTTGACCCGTTATCACTTAAAGTACAGAACAAATTAACCTGCTTTTCGCATCAACAGGTTAATATTGACACCTGCATAGAATTCCTACAGATGCATGGAAAATAGAAAAAGGAGGTCTTACCAATGTTCCAGCAATTAGATGAATGGCTGGGACAACCAATTGGTCACTCTTATTCCCTTGAGCATATCCATTGAATGCAATTACCATTGAGAATGTGTGGATCGTAACAAATGCAAGGGAAATAATAGCTGCAGATTATCAGATATCAGTTTTAAGTGTTTTGATAAACAGATTATGCTTCTAATTATGTGTTGTTTATTAGATTTAAACTAGCCTCAACAAAACTGATTACAAATGGTAAAGTAAAAATGCAAAATTACCTAAATACCCCTTTAAATAAACAAATTCGAGTGCCTTTCAGTTCAATCTCGCATATGCAACATTTCTTTCCAACATAAATGTTCTTTTTGGTCATTCAAACTATTAATTTCTTAAATAGTATTTTGTTGTTACAACTTCAAACAGTAAAAGCACATTGAAAATTATCTTCTTCATCCATTTTATAACAGATGATTTTCTGACCCAAACAAAAATCACATAGTCACTAAAAAAACGCATATCCAAACACACTATTAATATCGTTAAGAAATTGATTAAGAAAAAATAATCAGCAGAAACAAAGGCACATTCGGTACCCACCACCCTTTCCCAAACAACTCATTATTCTAGAGCTCCTCAGCTATAAAATAATAGTCTTGTGCACCGAAAACCAATAGAAGCAGCAATTTGTGATAATAGTAATGGAAAACATAAAATTTTGACCATAAAATAGAAAACTTTTGCGATTTTCATGGTAGATTTAGATATGATATTATAAAAACCATTTTACAGTTTTTATAGAGCAAAATAATAAGACCTATGTGACTACATTGTATGTATAATTAGAATCTGAATATATACTCACCAGAAATTAAAAAAAATGGAGCATAAGAGCACTTTTCAACATAAAATGTTGCAGGACCAAATGAAGGAGTTAAAAGGCTCAGGCAGAAAAAGACTGCATGAGCCACACCATGACCAAGACCGCCAGCTGTACACAATTTAACAACAATGAACAATATTAGATTACTTTTTCCATAATTTCAGTTTTTCAGAGTGAGATTCAAGCTTATGAATTGACATATTATTTACTATCGTTTGCATGTTCAGGTTATTAGGAGTTAGTTAAGTTTTATTAAATGTAAGAAGCAAGATACAATTGCTTTTAAAAGAATGGTATGATTAGAAAGGTAAAGAAGTGATGATTACCAAGCGCAATCTGCATCTTATCAGTAAGATAGAGGCGGGGTTTAGCAACTCTGTCAGCAAAGGCATCCAACATATCTTCCATCTTCCTAATTAGTGCAAAAGTAGATACATAAAATTATCTTATTGAATATTGATCAGAGATCGTATAAACTACAAAAGGTTTTCAAAGCAGATGCATATGCGACCAAAACAGCAAATATATATCCTTCATGTGATTTTCGAAAATGTTTCTTTATCAACAATAATACAAAAAAAATCAGTTTCTTAACACACGTTTAGGTTAGTAATTTTTATGGTTTAATTTTCCTTACAGAAAAATGTTTCTTTATCAATTCTAACAAGAAAACCAACTTAAGTAACACTTAAAAATTTCATATATTAGCCATTTCTTCTGAAAGAGGATTATATACATGATTTATGCTAAATGCCCAATTAAAAACTCTATGTTCATGTCAGCTCCAAAATAATCTAAGAAACCAAACACAATGCATATCTGCTATATAGATTAAAAGTGACAACTCGGCCCATTAATTTATGAATAGGTTGTTGGGTTGTGTTATCACAAAAGGCTCAAATGGGTGAAATCATAAAGTGTGGCAAAAAGGGAAATGACAAACGGATTGGAAATCTCCCAAAGCACAATGAATGCAACAACCTATCTAATAAATAATATTATAGCATTAAGCCTAATATTATGAATAAGATAAATAATACTACTAATAATTATTCATCGGTACCATTAATAACTATGGCAGAGCTTTCCACAAAAAGTTTGTTGTTAATATGTTATCAAAAGAGCATGAAACTAACTAAGGGAACAAACATACTTGTAACCTCTCCACAACACAAGGCGAAGACCTTCTTGGAAAACAACAGAAGTCAAAATAAGAATAGCATAAGGCCACAATGCGGTTGTTTTTAACGGAAGAAACACCCTCCATAATCCAGACAGCACAATCAAGCTAATCAGCCACAACAGTGTACTACACAAGCATATATATACAAACATACATTAGTATCTATGTAACTAAAGAAAAAAAAGTAAAAAAAAGCCATTGCTTAACAAAGAAATCTAAGAAAAAACACACCTTCGTATAAACCATAATTAGATAAAATTTGATCAACACCATAAAATTAACATAAAATTTTCAATTGATTTTGAAGGGTAAGTTTTGCTACTGATCATATAAACAAAAATATGTGAAGTTGGCTGAGTTCCAAATTTCATTTCAAAAATTAAGTAATGTTGTTACAATAAAGTATGAGTTCCAAATTACTAATATGAAATAGAAAAAACACCATTGAAGCAATAACAGTTCCTGTATTTAACAAGCTATCATGCCCATGGAGCATAGACCATGAGCCGATTTTACATGGGTTTTACTAGCAGGAATTGCTCTTAAACAGTATATATCAAATAATTCAACATATATGATTTCGAATTACTTGTTCCTAAAGGGGTCCTTCATGGAAACACTAAAGATCAGAGAGAAATTTACACAAAATCGCAAAAGGGAAACTAAAACAGGCATCAGCAAGGGAGAAAATGATGAAATAATGGATACCTAGAGAGAAGAATGAGGATCAAGAAGGGTTTAGTGGAGATGACAGTGACGAAGAGAGCGAGAGAGGGCCCGAGTGCCAGCAGCACATACCCGACCCCTGCGGCTAAAGTCATTGTCTTCTTTCTTCAAATTTATATCACAGCATCGATCAAGGATCCTGCAACACCCACCTGCCTTTTGGGTTTTGGGGTTTGGGGTTTGATTGTTCGATCGATTGATGGTCTTCTTGATTTGGGAATTTTTGAATCAACGCTTGGATAACGAATCCTTTTATTATCCTTCTACTTTGGTATATTTACTCAAATGGACCATCATGACTTCCAAGTTTTGTCATTCATTCTAAACAATTAAGAGGCCGTTTGTTTGGTCTGATTCAGCTGACCCGGCTGACTCGGTCAGCCGAGCAGCCCGTTAGATACTCTTGAAATCAGATCTGATCAGGTCCTTTTGGTCTGACCCGGACCTGGATTTGAAACATGCTGACCGGGTCCTTTTCGTCTGACCAAGACCAAGTGATGCTGGAGGTGGTGGCGGTGATGCTGGAGGTGGTGGCGGTGATGCTGGAGGTGGTGGCGGTGATGTTGGAGGTGATGGCGGTGATGCTGGAGGTGGTGGCGGTGATGCTGGAGGTGGGTGGTGGGTGGAAGAGGC
>BJCM01062577.1:10127-31762 GCA_018326385.1 Flaveria bidentis | reverse complement strand
ATAGGAGCACTACACGGTTGCACTTGCATTCTAAGACTCGGTTTTCAAGACATCATTATTGTTTTAAATGATTAATATTACTCTTTGGGGTTGGCACATGTTTTGCCATAGTATACATTTCTATTTCATTGGATTGTTTTACAATACGCTTCCGCACAGTTTTAAAGTTTGTCTTTGGTTGATTTTATTTAATTATTGCATATAGAGTCGTTCTGAGTAACTATTGACTGTGATCCTGGTTTGTTCACACGCCTCGCGGTAAAACTCCACACGTGGATTTTGAGGGTGTGACAATTACTCCTGCTTTTTTTCCTTTCTGCCACACAATTACTAACATAAAGTCCATAAAAAGTTATCAATGGTTATATGGAGCTCTAGGTTTAGTTAAACGAAGTTTTGTGAATCCAAGTAAGTGTGAGGAAGATAAAGATCGGTGTACCATTAAAAGAACGATGTAATGTAGATGATGGTGGTAATATGAGGAGGGAGAGTAGAAGGGCCGGCAGGTGGTGGTCCTTGGTCGTCAGCAGCGGTTCTTGGTCACGAAAGAAGGGAAGTCGGTGATGATTCCAATGAGGGGGGATGGCGGGTGGTTGTCAACGGGGTTCAAGAACGTAAAAAGGTGAAAATGAAAATGGAGATGGTTAAAGGGTGGTGACTGGTGAGGATCGAGGGGTTAAGTCTGTTTGTGGGTTATGACCTACGAGTCGAAGAACATATGATCTCATTTAATTTGATATTTAGTTTAAGTTATTTAAATAATTTACTAATACCAATTATACACATTAGTAAAATCTAAATATAGTTTTAGTGGTTTAGCATTTATTTGAAAACTATTAAAATGTATATGTTGGAAATTTATTGATAATATTAATATGGTGATTAATATGTAATCAATAAATTAATGTGTTGAATGAAAATTAATGTGGTTAATGACATTAGGAATTAATAGTGTGGGAAGTTGTCTCATATTGGAGGAAAGAAAGAATATAAAATGGTTTATATTCTATAACCACTTGTCTATATTATTTCCTAAGGTGTTATACTAAGTGGATTCACGAAGGGTGCGAAGCACCCTTAACTCGCACTCGCATACGCGCGCGTGCGTGGCATGGGCATGTGGGCGCAATGTGGCACTTTGATGGCGAACTTTGCACTTCACACAGGTTCTCTATCTCTCTGGATTCTCTTCTACAAACAAGTTCGGGTTCTAGATCAATCTCGACAGTACAAATTGCTTCGGCTGTTGTACCCTGTGAAACAAAACAAGTTCTCTTGGGAGGCTTGGAATTTGTTTTAAGGGCCTCATATTGAACATGATCCTTAGCTTTTACATTTCTGTTTCTACTATTTCTGTAAATTTACCATTATAAAAGAGATTGATAATCGCTTATTTATGTTCATTTGTATTGAGTATATTAATAAATTATTTGAATTTTTATTTTATATGAACGGTTCCTACAAACTTAAAACAAATTTTTAAAAACACTGTTCATATATTAATTAGTGTTTTTCAAAAGGTTAATTTTTCTTTAAACTATTTTCGCTTTCTTATGAGTGATCTTCAAAGTTGGCTTAGAACATCTCTCGTTTAGTTTTATAGAATTCTGAAAGTAGTTTAATTTTTTTTCAAATTAGTTTGTGGTTATAACTGTTTTTGCTTTCTTATTCACGAGTGATCTTTAAAGTTTGACTTAAAACATCTCTCGTTGAATTTTATAGAATTGTGAAAATAGTTTGAAACATTTTTCAATTTTTGTAGTTATTTAAATTTATTGAAAATTGTTCTAACTTAAATTGTTTCTGTAAAACAACAAACAATATGTCTCCAAGTTCTATGAGTTCCTTTTTATCAGCTCATTTAGCTGCAACTACTGTGGGAGCGACCACTGTGGCAAACCACACCGAAAAACCTGAAAAGTTCACGGGTGTCCATTTTAAAAGATGACAACAGAAGATGTTCTTCTACTTGATGACCCTGAACTTAGCACAGTTCTTGGAGAAAACTGCTCCCCTACCTAAAGAAGGGGATGGTGCTCAAGCCTTGAGTGCCATTGATGCTTGGAAGCATTCGGAATTTCTTTGTCGTAACTATGTTTTGAATGGTTTTTGTGATTCATTGTATAACGTGTATTGCAACATAAAGACTGCCAAAGAACTATGGGAGTCTTTAGACAAGAAGTATAAAACTGAGGATGCCGGTAACTAGAAATTCATTGTGGCTCGGTTCTTGAATTTTAAAATGGTTGATGACAAGACTGTGATTAGCCAAATTCAAGAGTTACAAGTTATACTTCATGAAATTCATGCTGAGGGGATACTTCTCAATGACACCTTCCAAGTTGCAACCATGATTGAAAAGTTTCCTCTAAGTTGGATAGAGTTTAAGAATTATATTAAGCTCAAACAAAAGGAGATGACTGTGGATGAACTTATTGTTCATTTTCGAATTGAAGAAGACAACAAAATGGCTCAAAAAGGCACCCGTGTGGAACTGATGGCAAAGGCAAATGTGGTTGAACATGGGAAATCGTCAAGGGGTTATAAAGATAAAGGGAAAAAGCCAATTGGGAAACCAAAGGTGAACTTTAGACCAAAGAAAGGAGTTGTGAAAAAGAAACCTCCACCTCCTCCTTTCCAAGGTATTTGCTATAATTGTAATGAGACGGGGTACCATGCTAATAAATGCAAGAAACCAAAGCGTGAGCATGCACATATGGTGGATGAAGACGGTGAACCGTAAGTGGCAATGATCACCGAGCTATCGACAATGGTGGAAGAAGTCAACCTCGTGGGAGACAATCCACATGGATGGTTCATTGATACGGGAGCTACCCTTCATGTATGTGGTGACAAGACCTTCTTTAGCACTTTTAAAGAGGTTAAGGGTGATGAAAAACTTTATATGGGTAATAAAGCTACGGCTGATATCAAAGGTGAAGGAAATGTGATCTTGAAGATGACTTCTGGAAAGGAACTCACCTTGAGCAACACCTTGTATGTCCTGGAGATTCGCAAGAATCTTGTTTCGGGATGGTTGCTTAATAAGTTTGGTTTTCATTTAGTGTTTGAGTCGGACAAGTTTGTTCTTACTAAACGTGGAATGTATGTAGGAAAGGGATATGTCCTCTATGGTATGTTTAAGATGAATGTAATCATTGTCAAAAATGAAATGAATAAGACTACTACTTCTATTTATATGCTTGAGTTTCAAATGTTTGGCATGGTAGACTAGGATATGTTAATTATAATTCTATTCGTCGTTTAATAAATTTAAAATGCATACCTACATTCCATATTGACACAAACTCTAAATGTGAAACATACATTGAGGCAAAACTTACAAGATCATCATTTAAACCGGTTGAAAGAATAACCGAAACCCTTGGTTTAATTCACACCGATATATGTGATTTAAATGCACACCCAACAAGAGGTGGCAACAAATATTTCATCACTTTTATTGACGATTGCACTAGATATTGCTATGTATTCTTACTTAAAGCAAGGATGAGACAATCGACAAATTTATCTTGTATGAAAATGAAGTTGAGAATCAACTAAACAAGAAAATTAAAGTTGTGCGAAGTGATAGAGGTGGTGAATATGTTGCACCGTTTGCCGATTTATGTGCAAAAAGTGGTATAATACATGAATGTACGACACCTTACTCACCATAATCAAATGACATTGCGGAACAGAAAAACCGTACTTTAAAAGAGATGATGAATGCCATGTTGATAAGCTCTGGGATGAGCCATGACATGTGGAGGGAAGCTATCCTCTCGGCCAATTATATTTTAAATAAAATACCACCAAAAAAAAGGGATGTAACCCTTTATGAATTATGGATGGGTAGAAAACCATCATATAATTATCTCAAAGTGTGGGGGTGCCTAGCTAAGGTGATTGTACCACCACCTAAAGCTCAAAAACTAGGACCAAAAACTGTTGATTGTATATTCATTAGATTTGCTCAAAACAGTAATACAAATTGATTTCTTGTACATGAGTCCAAGAATCTCGATGTACAAAAGAACACTATCATGGTGATAAGGCCGGAGAATGCCTCATATTTTGAAAATGTGTTTCCAATGCGAGAACAAACACATGCATCTTCATCATCGCGGTTTGATGATGGGGGTGCAAGTTCATCAACAAAAATTGATGACATAGTTCATGATAATCAACATGAACGACCCGAGGTTGAAGAGGGAGAAATTAGACGAAGTAAAAGGGCAAGGGTTGAGAAATCCTTTGGTCAAAACTTCGTAAGTTATATGGTTTAGGATGAGCCTAATACCTACCGTGAAACAGTATCTTCTTCGGAAGGACCTCAATGGAAAGAGGTAATCAAGAATGAAATTGATTCAATTCTTCACAACCATACTTGGGAGCTTGTAGATCTTCCTCCTGGTTGTAAACCGCTTGGATATTGTTGGATATTCAAAAAGAAGATGAAAGCCGATGTAAGTATTGATAAATACAAATCAAGGCTAGTAGTCAAAGGTTTCAGACAAAAGGAAGGTCTAGACTATTTTGATACTTACTCACTTGTGACTCGCATAACCTCCAAACGAATGGTTCTTGCTATTGCGGAATTAAGAAATTTGGAAGTACATCAAATGGATGTCAAAACCGCATTTCTAAATGGCGATTTAGAAGAAGAGTTTTACATGGAGCAACCTGAGAGTTTCTCTACCCATGGTCAAGAGGGTAAAGTATGTAAATTGGTCAAGTCATTGTATGGCTTAAAGCAAGCTCCAAAACAGTGGCACCAAAAGTTTGATCGTGTCATGATTGACAACAATTTCAAAATAAATGATTGTGACAAACGTGTATATGTGAAAGATACACCGGGAGGTTATGTAATTTTGTGTCTTTATGTAGATGATATGCTTATCATTGGGAGTAATGATAAAATAATAAAATCTACTAAGGACACGTTGAAGGGAAGATTTGACATGAAAGATATGGGTTTAGCGGATGTAATTTTAGGAGTGAAAATTATTCGAACCCAAGATGGTCTTGTGTTAAATCAAGATCATTATGTGGACAAGATTCTTAAAAAATTCAACTTGGGAGACACGCGTGTAGCACATTCTCCTGTTGATACCACCTAACATCTAAAGAAAAATAGAGGCGAAGGTGTTGCTCAGTTAGAGTATTCAAGTATCATTGGTAGTTTACTGTATCTAATGACATGTACTAGACCCGACTTAGCATACGTGGTGAGTAGGCTAAGCAGATATACTAGTAAACCAAGCTTAGAACATTGGAATAGTATAACGAGGGTGCTTAGATACATAAGATACATAAGATACACAAGAGAGTATGGATTGCATTATACCCGTCATCCAGCTGTGATTGAAGGGTATACTGATGCAAACTGGATATCGGATATAAAAGATTCCAAATCAACAAGTGGGTATGTGTTCTTACTTGGTGGAGCAGCAATATCTTGGAGATCATCCAAGCAAACTGTTATAGCTAGATCCACAATGGAATCAGAATTTATCGTTTTGGATAAAGCTGGAGAAGAGGCTGAATGGCTACATCAATTTGTGGAAGACATTCCAAGATGGCTAAAGCCGTTATCGGTTATTTGCATACATTGTGATAGTGAGTCGGCAATTGGTAGAGCCAAAAGCTCAATGTATAATGGCAAATAAAGGCACATCAGGCATAGACATAACACAATACGACAACTAATATCAACGGGTGTTATCACGATTGACCATGTCAAGTCAAAAGATAACATTGCAGACCCGTTAACAAAAGGATTAAGCATATAAATAGTTTATAAGTTGTCAAGAGGAATGGGACTAAAGCCCACGGACAAAGGGAATATGAAGGAAACCTAACCTAGTTGACTGGAGATCCCAAGATCTAGGTTCAATAGAACAACTTAATCATATGACCAATGGAGTTACTATAGGGGAGTACCCTAAAACTTAAAGGAAGTGACGAACTTCCTAGTCCATTCACTTTGGGGGAGTACCCCTGAACAAGTGACCAAAGTGAGGATAAGCATATTAAGGTTAGATGATTCGTGGGAATCAATATAACTATGATGCTTTTAATGATTCATCGAATCACCTATGTTAGAGAGAATTGGGGTCGCTTCGAATGGATTTGTGGGGAGGCGCAAATCCTAGAGCTCTCACAGAACCATGAAAGTGTTCCATGACTATTAACGGACACGATAATAAGGGGTTGATCAAACCAGGAAGTGTGTTGTGTGATTGTATATTATCTTCTACATAAAACATGGTCTGCTCAAAGACATCGTATTTACACACCACTAGGAGACTAAGTATACATCATAAAGGAAGGTTCAAAGGGAAGACCTACCTATCCTGCAACACTTGACTGCTGAATTTTTTGGAGAAGTGATTTTTATTCATGTGGGGGATTGTTGGAAATTTATTGATAATATTAATATGGTTATTAATATTTTCAATAAATTAATGTGTTGAATGAAAATTAATGTGGTTAATGACATTAGGAATTAATAGTGTGGGAAGTTGTCCCACATTGGAGGAAAAAAAGAATATAAAATGGTTTATATTCTATAACCTCTTGTCTATATTATTTCCTAAGGTGTTACACTAAGTGGATTCACGAAGGGTGCGAAGCACCCTTAACTCGCACTCGCACTCGCACACGTGCGCGTGGCGTGGGCATGTGGGCACAATGTGGCGCTTTGATGAAGGATGGTTTGAGGGTCTGGTCAGGTGTGACTGGCCTTGGTGTGCGGTCAGAGATGTGACTCGTAACAGCTTCCGTTACACGTTGTCTGAAACCCTCGACTGTTAATGATGAATTAAATGAGTAGTTATGATTTTGGATTAATGACTGAGTATTGGTTGGGTGGCTATTATGGTTCGAATTCCACTATAAATACTGAGTGTAGCTCAGAAGAAACACACACCAACACAACTCGAAACCTGCTGCAAAACAAGTTCTCTATCTCTCTGGATTCTCTTCTACAAACAAGTTCGGGTTCTAGATCAATCCCGGCAGTACAAACTGCTTCGGCTGTTGTACCCTAGGAAACAAAACGAGTTCTCTTAGGAGGCTCGGAATTTGTTTTAAGGGTCCCGTGTTGAACACGATTCTCAGCTTTTACATTTTAGTTTCTTCTATTTCTGTAAATTTATCATTGTAAAAGCGACTGATAATCACTTATTCATGTTCATTTGCATTGAGTATATTAATAAAATTATTTGAATTTTTATTTTATATGAACAGTTCCTACAGTATATTGAATGACTTTTTATTTTCTTAATTTCATTTTCTAACAAACCCGCATCAACTTTAAAAAGATTACACACATTTAATTAAAAAATCAAACCAATATTTTTATGGTTTTTGATTGTTTGTTTTGGATTATTTTAATATTTTTTGGTGTTAAAAATGTGAAGATATCATTTGGGGTTTATTATGAATTTATTACGTGAGGTGTTACTAAGTATGCTCGCTGCAAGGCGTCGGAAGAAAATACTAGTTACCATTTAATGTTCAAATTATAGTTGAATCCTAGTTGGACTATGTAAAATATTATGATATGGATTCTAAACATTTAAATTATTAGTAAATGTAAGGCCCCGTTCCCGGAGACCTCACAGTTGGTCATTCACAGCATTAAGTACATTAAACATTATAAATTTACGAGCTTAAGCAGCGGAATTATTTTAACAAAAACCATTCATTTCATTAAAACACTGTTGTTGAGCAATACACTATTGTTTAATCGAATACAAAAGAATTTTTTAATTGCATTACAAAACAACAACAATAATAAGTATGAATGGATGTCAGTCTTTCCCTGCCGAGTAGCTTCACCCTCGTGCAATCCTCAGCAATATTTACTTGCCAACTGAAAATGTATGAAAGTCAGCATTGCTGAGTGAGTTCTAGTTTTAAAAGTAATAAAATACTTTCTATAGGTATACATATGAAAGTACTCTTTTTATGAAAACTTCATCTCTTTATACGTGAGCACGCATTAACTATACAATCAGATAATACTTTTCTCTTTACAGTATGCCTTGTTTACTCTGTATTCTTTTATTTTTATCTTTCAGTCTATGTGGACCAATGAGCAATACCCTAACCTATGTGCACGGGGGAAATGGTGCTGGGCCCTCTGTTCCCACAAGGGGCTCTACATACTGTATACAAGACTGGCTCAGACACCTAGGGCACGCTGCAAAGGTCCGTCAATCTCAATTGACTGGCCCCGTGTGCATCTTAGGGTAGCTAACCTGCATCACAGTTGAGCTAACGACCTCATGGTCGTGCACCTCCTATAAGCTTGCAAGACTTGTTAACATTTTAAATTAAGTTCCATTTCTCTTCTTTATTACTCTTTCACTTTATTATTATTAATAATACTTTACGTTACAATAATAAACACACCACGTAAAGTCATGCACTAATAGCAATAATAATAATAATAATAATAATAATAATAATAGGGAACAATCATAAGGCAATCATAATAATGCATGAAACCAAGCATTTATAAGCCTTAGTCAACCTCGGTCAAAACCCTAAAAGCACAGACTCCCAAAATTTCTGTAATAAATTCTAAGTGTTTAGACGCTTTGACACTATTTGGGCGCATGGGCCCTATTCGGGCGTTTTATCACTATGCAGGTGCATCAGCCAACACTTTACCCTTTCAACACTTAGGCGCATGAGCTATTTCAGGCGCATAGATACTATTCGGGCGTATGGTCCATTCGGACGCATGGACACTTAGACGCTATTCGGGCGTATGGAAACTTAGGCACATAGGGGGTATTCAGACGCATGGCACTATTGGGGTGCATGGCCCTACACTTAGTCGTCCGACTAATATTCTAGGCGCATGAGGGCACTGTTCAGGCGCATGAGTTACACTTAAACATTTCTAAGGCAATTCCAGGCGCATGAGCCTTACTTAGGCGCATGAACCTTCTGTTCAACATATTTCTAGGATATATCCGAACCCAAATATCAAGCCTAATTGTTCTAAGCTTACCAAGGCTATTCTAAGCATGAACAACTTATAAGCATCTAAGAAACATCATCAAACATGCATAATACATATGGGTAAACATACATAAACATTGTAAAATCGTTTTGATACATTTTTAGCCCCAATAAGAGTTTAAAACAAGTAAAACCGGGGTCTAGAAACTCACCTGGTGCAACTTTGGGTGTTTCTTCGTTCTAACCCGCTTGCCAATGAGTTCAAACACCTAGAAACCCACAAAACACACACACACGAACGCACACAAGCACATACGCACATACCCGAGACAAAACCCAACACAAACACTTAAAAACTTCGAATTCTTACCTTGAATTCAATCCTCCTCTTCTTCTTCTTCTTCAACCGAGAGTTTTTCTGCTCTCTCTCTAATCCGAAATGAAAAGGTGATGAGAAGTGAGGGTGGGCGGCCATGCCCACCTTTACACCAACTTCTTTGTAATTTTGTCCTTTTTACATTTTTAACCCTTCAACTTGGGTTTATTGATGTTTCCTTCCTTTATTCTTCATTTCTTATTTTTCTTTTTTTTAAAGAATATCCGGGTGTTACAAGTCCACCCCCCTTAAATAGGTTTCGTCCCCGAAACCTGTTATTCTTCGGAGAAACGTGGGTAATGCTGTCTCATTTCTTCCTCAGTCTCCCACGTAGATTCGGATCCCTTCCTATGCTTCCACTGTACACGCACAAGAGGAACCACTTTATTTCTCAGTCTCTTCTCTTTTCTATCGATGATTGCCACTGGTTGCTCCACATAATTGAGCCTTTCATCTATTTCGATATCCTACAGTGGAACAATCATGTCTTCATCAGCTAAGCACTTTCTCAGATGAGATACATGGAATGTCGGGTGAATTTCACTTAACTCATCTGGTAACTCAAATCTATAGGCTACCTCTCCTACTTGAGCAATGATTCGGAAAGGGCTTATATACCTTGCGCTCAACTTACCCCGCTTCCTGAATTGGATAATGCCCTTCCAAGGTGAGACCTTCAACAAAACCCGATCACCCACCTAGAACTCAATCGGTCTGCGTCGTTTATCAGCATATGACTTTTGTCTATCTTTGGCTGCCTTCATGAAGGCTTTAATCTTCTCAAGCTTCTCATTCGTAGCCTCGATTACCTCGACGCTCCCCAATTCCTTCTGACCAATATCACCCCAACAAACGGGTGTTCTGCATCTCCTACCGTATAGCATCTCATATGGTGGCATGCCAATGCTGGCATGATAGCTGTTGTTGTATGAGAATTCGGCTAACGGTAAGTGGTCATCCCAAATTCCCCCAAAATCAATCACACATGCCCGAAGCATGTCTTCCAGTGTCCGAATGTTCCTTTCTGACTGACCATAAGTCTGGGGATGATATGCCATGCTAATATGTAACCTCGTCCACATGGCGTCGTGGAATTTCTTCCAAAATTTAGATGTAAACCGGGTGTCACGATCAGACACAATAGACACCGACACACCGTGACGAGTTATAATTTCCTTGATGAATAGATCCGCCAACCCCTCAGATGAATATGTCTCGCGGATCGGTAGGAAGTGAGCACTCTTCGTCAGACGGTCGACAATCACCCATATGGCATCATACCCTTTCGGAGTACGCGACAGTTTCGTAATGAAATCCATGGTGATGTGCTCCCACTTCCATTTCGGTATATCCAAAGGTTAGATCTTCCCATACGGATTCTGATTCTCGGCCTTCACTTGCAAGCAAGTAAGACACTTACTCACAAACTCCACTACGTCACGCTTCATACCCGGCCACCAATAATCCTTCTTCATGTCTTGATGCATTTTTGTGGCACCAGGGTGAATGGAGTATCGAGTCTTGTGAGCTTCATCCATAATCTTCACACGTAGATCCCCAAAACGAGGGATCCACACCCGTCCGTATCGGGTTTTAACACTAAGTGTGTTTTCACCCAATTCCCTAACCAGACCTCTCATCCTTTCAGAGTTAAGATAATCTTATTTTAGTGCCTCATCTTGAAACTCCTTGACTTGCTTCATCACATTAGAGGTCATGATCAGTTGATATGCTTTCACTCGAATTGGCTCGGGCCTCTCCTTTCGGCTAAGGGCATCAGCCACCACGTTAGTCTTGCCCGGATGGTAATGGATCTCAAAATCATAATCCTTTATGAGCTCCAACCATCTTCTCTGCCTCATGTTCAGGTCCTTTTGCTCAAAGAAATACCTTATGCTTTTGTGGTCAATGAAAATGGTGCACTTTGTCCCGTACAGATAGTGCCTCCAAATATTTAATACAAAGACCACGGCTGCTAGCTCCAAGTCATGAGTGGGGTAATTGACCTCATGAAGCTTCAACTGTCAAGATGCATAGGCTATAACCTTCCTTCTCTGCATTAACATGCACCCCAACTCCGAGTAGGAAGCATCTGAATAGACCACCAAATTCTCGCTTCATTCGGGTAATGACAGGACAGGAGCTTGAGTTAACCTTGCCTTTAACTCCTCGAATGCTTTCTCTTGAGCTTGACCCCATATAAACTTTACATCCTTTTGGGTCAACTTGGTTATTGGAGAAGCGATCTCGAAAAAGTCTTGGATGAATCTTCTGTAGTAGCCCGCCAAACCTAAGAAGCTACGAATCTCAGATGGCGTCTTTGGAGACTTCCATTGTGTCACTACCTCCACCTTTGCGGGGTCCACCATGATTCCGTCAGGATTCACAACATGAACCAAGAATTGAACTTCGCACAACCAGAACGCGCACTTGGAGAATTTGGCATACAACTTCTCCCTTTTTAATGTCTCCAACACCTCCCGAATGTGACCGGCATGCTCTTCTTCGCTCTTCGAGTAGATCAGGATATCATCAATGAACATAATCACTGACCTATCCAACATCGGCCGGCACACTCCATTCATCAAATCCATAAAGGCAGCTGGCGTGTTAGTTAGACCAAAAGACATAACGAGGAACTCGTAGTGTCCATAACGCGTACGTAAAGCTGTCTTAGGAATGTATTGTTCCTTCACCTTCAATTGATGGTAGCCAGATTGTAGATCCATCCTCGAGAACCAACTGGCACCTTGGAGCTGGTCGAGCAAGTCATCAATCCTTGGTAACGAGTACCGATTCTTCACCGTCACCTTGTTCAGCTCTCGATAGTCAATGCACATTCGCATACTTCCGTCCTTTTTCTTTACAAACAATACCGGAGCACCCCACGGAGAGATACTCGGTTGAGTGAATCCCTTATCCATTAACTCCTGCAATTGGCTCATGAGTTCTTTCATCTCAGTCGGAGATAATCGATATGGTGCTTTGGCAACGGGTTGAGCACCGAGTATCAAATCAATTTGGAACTCAATCTCGCGATCCGGTGGTACGCCGGGTAAGTCTTCCGGGAATACGCCCGGAAAGTCGCACACTACTGGCACCTCAGATAATTGCAGTACCGACGCATCCACATCTTTTATGTAGGCCAAGTAGGCACTACATCCACGTTTCATACACTTCCCAGCCACCGCCATCGAAATCACCATCGGGATTGTAGTAACGCGATCTCCATAAATCGTAACCAAACTCCCATCGGGCGCAACTAATTGGATTATCTTCTTGCGACATACGATGTTTGCTTCATAGGTTGCTAACCAGTCCATCCCTAGTACTACATCAAATCCACCTAGGGGCATCACGTGTAACCTTGCAGCAAACTAATGACCTAGTTCTATAGCACAGTCCTCTATAACATCAGTAATTCTAGTGGACTTGCCAATAGCGGTTTCTACATCGAATGGTTCACTGACATTTCTACTACTAATAGGCAACTTAGCACAGAAAGTAGTGGAAATAAAACTCCTACTAGCACCGGAATCAAACAATACAGAGGCACAAGTTTGGTTTACTAGAAACATATCTGACACAACATCGGGATCAGCTCTGGCTTCCTCTCGGGTCATGGTGTAAGCTCTAGCACTTGCCCTCTGCCCTCCTTCCTCCGACTTCTTCTTCGCTCCAGAGCTCTCCGCCCTAGGCTTCTTACAGTCTTTGGTCGTGTGGCCCTCCCCGCCACAGTTATAGCACTTCAGCACCCTACAGTCTCTAGTGATGTGGCCAGGCTTGCCACATCTGAAGCATACATTCATTCCCATCCTGCACTCACCGGTATGCTCCCTTCCACAACTACCACACTTATTCCGCCCTGATCTTGACGACACCCCACGGTCGTCCACCTTCCTCTTCTTGTTGTTTGGAGTGAAACCACCACGTCCAAACCTCTTCCCATTCCAGATCTTACCATCCCCACTCATCTTCTTCACCTCCACCACAGTCTCCTCTCGCTCATCATACAATCTACCCGCCAAATCCACCACCGATCGAAAGGTACCTGGCTGAGCAGCAATCAGGTGCCGGTGAATGTCAGCCGGCAGTCCCTGGATGTACCTCTTGATCTTTCTTGACACTGGCGTCACCTGATCCGGCACCAGCCTCGCCATCTTGTTGAATTTAGTGGTGTACTGCTAGTGGGTCATGGTTCCTGGTTCAAGTTGCAAGAACTCCCTATCGATTTTATCGAGTTCCCTATGAGGACAAAATTCCTAGACCACCAACTTCTTCAATTCACTCCACCTCATTCTTCCGATTGTCCTGGTACCCTCAGCTTGGACAATATTATCCCACCAACACAGCGCTGAATCAACGAAAGAGTGAGTCGCGAACTTCACCTTTTGGTTCTCGCGGTGCCTCCATCTCCCTCACCCAGCGGTGAGCGGCAGCAGCGTTGCCATTGCCATCAAAATTCGGGGGCTTACACCTTTGCAACGCCCCATAATTGCATCCTCCGGTCGCTACCCCCACTACATCATCCTCCTCCTCATCGGACAACACAGTCTCAGGCTCTAGTTGTTCCTCCTCCCTTCTGCTTCCCTTGCCCGTTGATCCCTTTCTATTCTCCTTCTCATTCCTTTCCTCGCTTCTCACAGCCCTGATGACTTCAGTCACCATAGACGGTAAGACTGTCTGCATGACCTGGTGTACTTTATCAGCAATCGCCTCCCTAGTTGAGGCATTCAAGTTAGCATTCTCATTCTCTTGATTCCGGCCATGAACCTCAGGGTTCTCATGGATCGTCTCAGGAGCCTTAGCACTACTCCTAGTCACACGTGGATGACCTCTGCCTCTAGGAGTCTTGGAAGATTTCCGACCAACCATCCTCTAACACGCTATAAGATTTAAACACTAACGCGGTCATTCAAGGTAATAACTCAGTTTATGTCAAGTATAGTAAGTCCCTAATTATAGTGGCCAGTTGTGATTAGCCACTTACTTTACTCTTCATACCCCAAGCATTTCCTATCCTAACTTAATTAGTATCTAAATCTACTAAGAGCACATAAATCAAATATCATGCGCACATCATACCGGTTAATATTAAGAAAAGACATACATGATGGCATGTAGCTACTCGGGCTGACATCCCTCCAATTGTCCCATTTTCAGTTTAAGTTTAGGTTTTAAAATTTATTTAACCCAATTCTCTTAAGTTTAGGTGTTCATACCTGAAAGTTCATGCGCTTGCATAGTGTTCATGTGCCTGCATAGTGTTCATGCGCCTAAAGACTTAGATTATTTTCTGACTTTTCAGGAAAAAAGTGAAATATAGGATTTGACTTGGGATGTTCCCGAGGGTATAGTAAGTTGACTTTTTAAAGTCAATGGTGATGTGATGGGCATGGTATGATGATGTATGTTTGATGCTTATGCATGATTGTATGTTGTGTGTATATTATGCATGTATGATGGTGCCTTTTATGGCGATGTATTGTATGATTATGTTTATGTTCCTGTTATGTGTGTTTATTTTTCCCATGGCTTTACGTGTTATAGTTGTGAAATAATTGATAAAGTATTATGTAATGTAAAGTGAAAGATAATGGAAAGTGGAACATAATGATAGAATGCATGCATTAATGAAAAAGAAAGTAAAGAAAGGCTTGCAAGCAAAATGTACGGAGGTGCACGGCTCTAAAATGTTGTAAGCTCAACTGTGTGTGGTTTAGCTAACCCTTAAGGATACACTCAGGGGTCCAGTCTTTGTGACTGACTAGTGATATAGTACATGGTTTATAGTAATTACTCACCCCGGTGTTGGTGCCGGGCTTTGTGCGTTATGTAAGTCATTTATGATCTTTGGCCCAGTACCCGCTTTATGCATACGTTTGGGGTGTAGTATACAGTGGGGATATTTGTCGCTTACCCTGGTGCTGGTGCTAGGCTTTGTGCGTTATGGAAGTCATTTATGATCTTCGGCCCAGTACCCCATTTGTTTGGGGCATAGCTGATGACATTGATCTGGAAAAAGATACGGAGATAAAGAAAGAATGTGATGAACAATCTAGAAGATAATAATGTTATTATCTATGTGTACGTACGATGTGTGATCTTGTACGAAAGTATAGTATGATTTGAAAGAACGTAAAGAACGGTTTTAATGAAAGTAAAGTATGTTTTATTTTAAAACTAGAACTCACTCAACAACACTGACTTTTATGTGTTTCCAGTTGGCAGGTAAAGGTTGTAAAGGATGGCATGGGGCGGCTACTTGGCTCTTTTTGTATGGCATCCATTTTTATAATGCTTTTGTGATGTAATGCAACAAGTATTTTGTCAAGTGATAATGATGTATTATTTTGCAAAAGCCTTTATAATGAAATGAAATGTCATTTTTGAATGTTTCCGCTGCAGTGTTTATTTAAGTTAAATGTAAATATATGTTTTATATGCAATGATTGACCAGCTGTGAGCATCCCGGGAACGGGGCCTTACAAGTTGGTATCAGAGCCAAAGTTTAAGTGAAACGAGTAAATTTTCAAAAGAAACCTAAACTTAAACTAAAAATGGAATGGAAAGAGAAGGGATGCCAGTCCGAATAGCTGCGTGCCATCAGGTATTTTCTTAATGTTAACCGGCATTATGTGTGCATGTTATGTGGTTTATGTGCTGTTAGTAGGTTTAGATACTGATGTAGTCAGGATAGGTAATGCTTGGGGTATGAAGAGTAAAGTAAGTGGCAAATCACAACTGGCCATTGTAATTAGGAACTTACTATACTTGACATAAACTGATTTGTTCTCTTGAATGACTGTGTTGGTGTTTGAATCATATAGTGTGTGTTAGAGGATGGCCAGTTGTAGATCATCTAAAGCTTCAAGGGGTGAAGGTCGTGGTGTGTACGGTGCTGAACCGCGGCCCAAAAGAGGAAGGCCTAGAGCCGAGAAGGTGGTTCATGAAGAACCTGAGACCCCTCATCCAGAGAGTGGAGACGAGAGTGCAAACTTAAGAGCCTCAGTGAAGGAGGCTGTAGTTGAGGAGGTGCATCAAGTCATGCAGATGATCCTACCGTCTGTGGTAACCGAAGTGATAAAGGATATACGGGAGGGGGAGAGGAAAGAAAGGAGTAGGCCTATGGGCGAAAGGAGACGGCCCGAGACTGAGACGGTTATCCCGGACGACGAGGAAGAAGAGGAGGAAGAAGAGCCTATGCAGGAGGCGGCACAAGGCTGTAACTATGGGGCATTTCAAAGATGCAAGCCCCCTACCTTCGATGGTAATGACACTACTACTGCTGCTCACCGGTGGGTGAGAGAGATGGAAGTTGTCCTGAATATCAGCGAATGCCAAGAGGACCAGAAAGTGAAGTTTGCTGCCCACTCATTTGTGGACTTGGCTTTATGCTAGTGGGACAATATCATCCAAGCCGAGGGTAGTCGGGCAATTGGAAAGATGAAATGGGCGGAGTTGAAGAGGTTGGTGATTGAGGAATTCTGTCCTCACCGGGAGATGGATAAAGTGGAAAGGGAGTTTCTGTAGCTGGAGGCGGGAACAATGACACATCAGCAACACACCACTAAATTCAACGAGATGGCACGGCTGGTGCCTGATCAGGTGACACCTCTGTCACGAAAGATCAAGAGATATATTCAAGGCTTACTGGCGGATGTCCGTAGGCATATGATCGCTGCCCGACCGAGCACGTTTAGGTCGGCGGTTGATTTGGTCGGGAGGTTGTACGACGAAAGGACTGTGGTGGTGGCTGAAAGCAGCAAGAAAGGTGGTGGTGACCGGAATTGGAATGGGAAGCGATTTGGACATGGCGAAGCCGCTCCAAACAACCAAGGTGCACGAGTGGATGACCGATGCATGGTCACATCCGGTGCGGGGTCGAGATGGTATGTTAAGTGTGGACGAGAGCACACCATGGAATGTAGAGTGGGATCCAATGTTTGTTTCCGTTGTGGAATGACCAGACATGTGGAAAAGAACTTCGGGGTAAGGAGGTGTTTTACTTGTGGCGAGGAGGGCCACATGAGCAGAGACTGCAAGAAGCTGAGGGCTGAAAGTTCTAGTGTAGGGAAGAAGACGACCAGGACTGAAGCGCAGAGGGCGAGTGCCAGAGCGTTCACGATGACGTAGGAGGAGGCTAGGACGGACCCCGATGTTGTGTCAGGTACGTTTCTATTAAATCAAACTTTAGCCTCTGTATTATTTGATTCTGGGGCTAGTAAGAGTTTTATTTCTGCTACTTTCTGTGCTAAGTTGCTTGTTAGTAGTAAGAATATAGATACGCCCTTCGATCAAGAAACTGCCATAGGTAAGTCTACCAGGATTTCTGAGATGATAGAAGGATGTGACATAGAACTAGAAGGTCACAAGTTTCCTGTTAGACCATTTGTGATTACCTTAGGCGGGTTTTACGTAGTCCTAGGAGTGGATTGGTTGGCGGACTACGAGGCAAATTTTGTGTGTCGAAAGAAGATGATTCGATTGACAGCGCCTAAAGGGAGTTCGGTGACGGTTTACGGTGATTGAGTCATAACGATTCTGAAAGTGAATTCGATGGCAGTGGCAGGAAAGTGCATGAGGCGTGGATGTAGTGCCTACTTGGCCTACGTGAAGGATGTGGATACGCCAACACCACAATTGACTGGCGTACTAGTGGTATGTGACTTTCCAGATGTATTTCCTGAAGACTTACTAGGAGTGCCACCAGACCGTGAGATCGTGTTTCAGAAAGATTGGATACTGGGTGCCCAAACCTGTAGCTAAGGCATCGTATCGGTTGGCTCCGACTGAGATGAAAGAATTGATGGAGCAATTGCAGGAGTTGTTGGACAAGGGGTTCATTAGACTGAATATCTCTCCTTGGGGTGCTCCAGTCTTATTCGTGAAGAAGAAAGACGGTAGTATGAGAATGTGTATAGACTACCGTGAGCTGAATAAGCTGACAGTGAAGAATCGGTATCCATTGCCGAGAATCGATGATTTGTTTGATCAGCTCCAAGGTGCCAGTTGGTTTTCAAGGATAGACCTTCGATCTGGTTACCATCAGTTGAAGGTGAAGGAGTAGGATATTCCTAAAACAGCTTTTCGCACGCACTATGGACATTACGAGTTTCTTGTTATGTCATTTGGTTTGACCAACGCGCCAGCTGCTTTTATGGACTTGATGAATCGAGTGTGTTGACCGATGTTGGATAAATCAGTTATTGTGTTTATCGATGATATCTTGATTTATTCCAAGAGTGAAGAGGAGCATGCCGGTCACATTTGAGAGGTGTTGGAGACGTTGAAAAGGGAAAGGTTGTATGCTAAATTCTCCAAGTGCGTGTTTTGGTTGCACGAGGTGCAGCTCTTGTGTCATGTAGTGAATCTTGAGGGGATTATGGTGGACCCGACAAAGGTGGAGGCGGTGATGCAATGAACGTCTTCGAAGACGCCATCCGAGATTCGTAGTTTCTTGGGTTTGGCGGGCTATTACAGAAGGTTTATTCAAGACTTCTCTAAGATAGCTTCTCCGTTGACTAGTTTGACTCGTAAGGATGTAAAATCTGTATGGGGTCAAGCTCAAGAGAAGGCTTTTGAGGAGCTAAAGGAGAGGTTGACCCAAGTTCCTGTTTTGTCATTGCCTGATGTAAGCGAGGATTTGGTGGTTTATTCAGATGCTTCCTACTCGGGGTTGGGATGTGTGTTGATGCAAAGAGGAAAGGTTATAGCTTACGCATCCCGACAGTTGAAAGTTCATGAGGTCAATTATCCTACTCATGACTTGGAGCTAGCAGCCGTGGTCTTTGCGTTAAATATATGGAGGCACTACCTATACGGGACGAAGTGCACCATATTCACTGACCACAAGAGCTTGAAGTACTTCTTCGAGCAGAAAGATTTAAACATGAGATAGAGGAGATGGTTGTAGCTCATAAAGGACTATGATTGCGAGATCCATTACCATCCGGGCAAAGCCAACATGGTGGCTGATACCCTTAGTCGGAAAGAGAGACTCGAGCCGATCCAGGTGAAGGCTTACCAGTTGATCATGACCTCTGATGTGATGAAGCAGGTCAAGTAGTTTCAAGATGAAGCATTGAAAGAAAATCATCTTAACTCTGAAAGGATGAGAGGTCTGGTTGCAGAATTGGGTGAGAACACACTCGGTTTTAAGACCCGATTCGAGCAGATGTGGATTCCTCGTTTTGGGGATCTACACGTGAAGATCATGGATGAAGCTCATAAGACTCGATACTCTATTCATCCCGGTGCCACAAAGATGTACCAAGACATGAAGAAAGATTATTGGTGGCCGGGTATGAAGCGTGATGTGGTGGAGTATGTGAGTAAATGCCTTACTTGTTTACAAGTGAAGGCCGAGCACTAAAAGCCATATGGGAAGATCCAACCTTTGGATATACCGGAGTGGTAGTGGGAACATATCACTATGGACTTTATTATGAAGCTACCACGTACCGCGCGAGGGTATGATGCCATATGGGTGATAGTTGACTGTTTGACGAAGAGTGCTCACTTCCTACCAATCAACGAGACATTCATCTGAGGGGTTGGCTGATCTTTTCATTAAGGAGACCATAACTCGTCATGGTGTGCCGTTGTCTATTGTGTCTGATCGTGACACCCGGTTTACATCTAAATTTGAAAGAAATTCCACGATGCTATGGGGACGAGGTTACATATTAGCACGGCTTATCATCCTCAGACGAATGGTCGATCGGAAAAGACCATTCAGACGCTGGAAGATATGCTTCGGGCATGCGTCATTGATTTTGGAGGAATTTGGGATGAGCACTTACCGTTAGCTGAGTTCTCATATAACAACAATTATCATGCTAGTATTGGTATGCCTCCTTATGAGATGCTATACGGCAGGAGATGCAGAACATCCGTTTGTTAGGGTGATATTGGTCATAAAGAGTTAGGGAGTGTCGAGGTGGTCGAGGCTACGACTGAGAAGCTGGAAAGGATCAAAGCCTTTATGAAGGCAGCCAAGGATAAGCAAAAGTCATATGCTGATAAACGACGTAGAACGATTGAGTTCCAAGTGGGTGATAGAGTTATGTTGAAAGTCTCACCTTGGAAAGGTATTATTCGGTTTAGAAAGCGGGGAAAGTTGAGCCCAAGATACATAGGGCCTTTCCGAATCATTGCTCGAGTAGGAGAGGTGGCCTACATATTAGAGTTACTAGATGAGTTAAGTGGGATTCACCCGACATTCCATGTATCTCATCTGAGAAAATGCTTAGCAGACGATGATATGATTGTACCCCTAGAGGATATCGAGGTAGATGAACGGCTCAATTATGTGGAGCAACCAGTGGCGATCATTGATCGTAAAGAGAAGAGATTAAGGAATAAAGTGGTTCCTCTTGTTCGTGTACAGTGGAAGCACAGAAAGGGATCTGAGTCTACGTGGGATACTGAAGAAAAGATGAGACAACATTACCCACGATTGTTTAAGGAATAACAGGTTTCGGGGACGAAACCTAAATAAGGGGGGTGGACTTGTAACGCCCGGTTAATTAACCAAAGAAAGAAGGAAAAGAAAGAAAAGAAATAGAGCTCAAGTAGAGGGACCTAAGATGTAAAAAGGACAAAAACTTTGAAAAGTTGGTGTAAAAGTGGGCATGGCCGCCCACTTCACGTACTGCACAATATCTTTGGATATTCTTAGAGAGAGAAAGAGCAGAAAGCTCTCGGGTTTGAAGAAGAACAAGAAGAAAAGTCAAATTCAGGTAAGAATTCTTGGTTCTAAGGTGTTCTTAACCGGTTTAGGCCTCGGTTATATGCTCATACGTGTTATATGTTGTTGGTGTGTGTGTTTGGTGGGTTTTAAGTGTTTGAGCTCAATTTGAAAATAGGTTTGAAGAAGGCTTACCCAAAGAGCTGCAAAGGTGAGTTCTAGAATCCCCCTTTTTACTTGTTTTTAACTGTTTTGGGGCTGGAAATGCATGTATGAACTTTTTATAAAAGTTGGGTTTCATACCTGTATATATGTATGTGTGTATGTTGCGGGTTGGGTTTGATTCTTGGGCTATGTATGTGTTTGAAATTGTTATGGTTGTGTTTCTAAGGCTTAGAATGTATGATTTAAGCTTAGAACATGATAGGTGATGTTTGGGGACTGAATTATGATGTTTAAGTGTGTTATAGTCTGCTCATACGCCCAAACAGTAGCTCATGCGCCCAACAGAAATATCTGCCTAAGTGTCCCATGCGCCTAAAACCTCATGCGCCCAAATAATGTCCATACGCCTAGAATTAGGCT
>BJCM01062577.1:0-10107 GCA_018326385.1 Flaveria bidentis | reverse complement strand
AGAATTAGGCTGAAATTGAGTAAGTGTTCATACGTCCAGACAGCTCACGCGCCTAGGCACTCATGCGCCTGCATAGTGCTCATGCGCCTAGAATTGTCCAGAATAGACTAAGTGTTGCTCATGTGCCCCAATAGTGCTCATGTGCCTGAGAGTTGCTTATGCGCCTAAGTGTTCCTCATCCGCCTGAAAGGTCATGCGGCTGCATAATGCTCATGCGCCTGCATAGTGTTCATGCGCTTAAAGACTTAGATTATTTTCTGACTTTTTAGGGAAAAAGTGAAATATAGGCTTTAACTTGGGATGTTCCCGGGGGTATAGTAAGTTGACTTTTTGAAGTCAATGGTGATGTGATGGGCATGGTATGATGATGTATGTTTGATGTTTATACATGATAGTATGTTGCGTGTATGTTATGCATGTATGATGGTGCCTTTTATGGCGATGTATTGTATGGTTATGTTTATGTTCCTGTTATGTGTGTTTATCTTTCCCGTGGCTTTACGTGTTATAGTTGTGAAAGAAATGATAAAGTATTATGTAACGTAAAGTGAAAGATAATGGAAAGTGGAACATAATGATAGAATGCATGCATTAATGAAAGAGAAAGTAAAGAAAGGCTTGCAAGCAAAATGTACGGAGGTGCACGGATCTAAAATGTCGTAAGCTCAACTGTGTGTGGTTTAGCTAACCCTTAAAGATACACGTAGGGGTCTAGTCTTTGTGACTGACCAGTGATATAATACATGTTTTATAGTGATTACTCACCCCGGTGCTGGTGCCCGACTTTATGCATTATGGAAGTCATATTTATGATCTTCGGCCCAGTACCCGCTTGACATACGTTTGGGGTGTAGTATACAATGGGGGATCTTTGTCGCTTACCCCAGTGCTGCTGCCAGGCTTTTTGTATTATGGAAGTCATTTATGATCTTCGGCCCAGTACCCTATTTGTTTGAGGCATAGCTGATAACACTGATCCGAAAAAAGATACAAAGATAAAGAAAGAATGTGATGAACAGTAAAGAAGATAATAATGTTATTATCTATGTATACGTACGATGTGTGATCATGTATGAAAGTATAGTATGATTTGAAAGAAAGTAAATAACGGTTTTAATGAAAATAAAGTATGTTTTATTTTAAAACTAGAACTCACTCAGCAACGCTGACTTTTATGTGTTTTCAGTTGGCAGGTAAAGGTTGATGAGGATAGCACGGGGCCGCTACTTGGTTCTTTTTGGATGACATCCATTTTTATAATGCTTTTATGATGTAATGCAACAAGTATTTTGTCATGTGATAACGATGTATTATTTTGCAAAAGCCTTTATAATGAAATGAAATATAATTTTTGAATGTTTCCGCTGCAGTGTTTATTTAAGTTAAATGTAAATATATGTTTTATGTGCAATGATTGACCAGCTGTGAGCGTTTTGGAAACGGGACATTACATGTAATTATTGTAATTATTTAATAGGAGAGACAAACAAGAAATTAAAATTAAGAGCTCTAGAATTTTATCAAGTGTCCGTCTAAATTTTTTTTATTATAATAAAAAATAATTTTATGAGTCAATAAAACCGACTATGGTAAAAGCTTTTTTTATTTTTCAACGCATCTCCGCAATGAATTTTGTAGCCGGTGTTCTTTGACAATGGGGGCGTCCCGTCAAACAAATCACAAAATTGAGATAAATCGTTGACTTGTTTCAAGTTGTTCACATACACATAAAGTAAATATTCTATACTTTTATAATCCTTATATATCATGTAAAATTTCCATATAAAGACCGCTAACGAAAACTTAGATTTAAAATAATATGTGATTTTAAAGTATTTTATATCATAATCTCATGCAAATACTAGAGCTATAATGAGCAGAGTTTGGCGAGCCGAGCCAGGTTTGAGATCAAGTTCGGTTTGTTTAGAAATAGAGTCGAGCCGGTTTGACTCGTTTATCTTAATGAGCTCAATTTGTAAGCTCTGGGTACGTTTATAAACGAGTTGAGTCACAAGTCAACTTATTTATTTTTTCAGAAAAATGATTTTAATAATTTTATATATATTTGTATATATATAAACAAAAAAGTTTTTTTCACAATTAAATATCAACTTTGGCAAAGACAAGTCGTTGCGAGAGACTTTTGGCGACTGCTGCTGTGACGAATACTTGTTTTTTTGCCTATAGTGACAAGACTATGGCGACTACACTTGTGGCGACGACATGTCGTTGTAGTGGCCACAACTCTAGTGATGACATTGGGACCTTATGGCGATGACATTTATCATTGCCCTAGCTTCATATTCTTGTAGTGTTTGTTTATTTTAACTCGTTATAACAGTTATATAAAATTGCTATTTCAAGAACTATATATAACCATCTTTTTTATACTTTCGTATTTAGTTTCTGTTAGAAACTACCAAAAAGAAACATGTGTTCTATTTTAAAAAAATATGTCGTAACTTTAACTTATAATTTATAATTTATAATTTAGGTTTTATTTTTTAACGAGCTAACGAGTAAGTCAACAAGCAAGTAATGAGCCGAGTTGATTTTGGCTCAGGCTTGACTCATTTACAAACCAAGCTCGGCTCGTTATAAACAATCCGATTGAGCGAGCTATTTTCAAGTAAGTTTTAAGTGAGCCATTAGCTTCAAGCTTTTTGAACAACTCTATACAAATTATATTTAGAAAAATATATTAAACTTAATTTACTTTAATGATTCGAGCTGAATTACGTGTTGATCGTGTCAAACAATCATATAATAATACAGATGTGCGACATAAATTTCAGTCGTTAAATTTGTCACCAATGCTTCAAGTGACGAATTTAATTGGAATGCTTTTCCCTCTTTTTGTTTATTTAAATTATCAGTGAATTGTGGCCCCACTATTAGTTTTCTTGTCACTAACATAGAGAATTTAATCATCTTTTAATATTAAGTAATCAAAAGATAAAGAAAAGGTATAACACAAGGTGGTAATCTTTATACCTAACTTATTTAGAGTATACTACAAACTTGTTTCCTTGAGTGGATTAGTTTAACGACTTTTTTCACATATATTTCTTTTGCATTTATAAAGGCGAATTCAGATAGAGTGTATTTTGAGTTTCAACCGTTCCTTACGTAACATATAAGACATTTCGATGTAAATATGTTCCCTTTTCATGCGCATTAACAAGAAATACGTACATCAATACACTAAAATCGAACTAATATTATTAACCAGCACGTGCACTACTAGACAAATGAGCATCCAATACTGGAAAAAATGGAACCAAATTTGGCTAACTGATTTATGGTCATGGGATTAACTAAGGAGGTTTATGTTATCGCAATTTTGGTCGCAAAAGACTATTTGAGACAGAAATTGCGATCTTAAATATCTAAATATCTAGTAAATATGCCAGGTTCTCAAGAATATAGTACACCAAGTAAGCAAAACATAAGACAAAAAAACTTCTGTTTTTAGGTGGAGCTAATCGTAACATGATTAGGCTGTTAATAGTTTAAGTTGCGAATACACGTTAGTTGGGTGTGGAAAGAAGTTATATATTGTAAGTTATACATATACATATACGTGTATTGTTGTTTATGGTGTAATCAATCATTTATGTAATTGAGGTTTATACGAGAAAGATCATTAGATTAAGCCATAGCTAACACACGATTAGAGGTTGAAGAACAAACTCTTATAGTAAAATAGGTGAATATTGTAGGTTTCCTATTTCACAATTGGCCTGGATGCTTTTCAGAATCATCGATATCACTTTCAGATTAATTTTTTTTTGTGGTACGAAATCAATTTCGATTAAAAAAGAAAGCTTCTACAAGAAAATGTATTCTTTTATGAAAGCAAGTTATGATTGCATATATGAAATCATATATATGTAAAACAAACCAAATTAAAGATGGTCCTTTTATAGAAAATGATCTATTACAATGTTTCTGTTAGCAATTGGCTGTGGACAACTATAATTGTCGTCGGTTGAAAAATCACATTATCGGGAAAACCCTTTGACTACCGATGAGCAATTTCCATGTTGTTGATGACCATCGTCATTATTGCTAGTTACCTATAGATGTGACAATCGTCATTGTGGCGGTGACAATGATAAAGGCTACATCCGCGTGGTCTTTTCCAATGAATCATTTGAAGGGATGGACGCCCTGCTCCTGTACTGTATTTCATATGGTGATATTAGAAATATTGAGATATAACAAACATCTTTATTGTTAAAACTACGAAGATCTAAGCATTTCATTGATCCTTCTATGTATAGAGCTTGTAAAACATGTCATGTGTTAATAGAGTCATAGTCTGCACATGTTTTAACTCGACTATTAAACCTAATAATGACACATTTAATTAAGTGTTAACACAAACATGCTTAATAAGGAGGTTGTACATCGTGACACGTTTAACCTGATTAAACGTAATCATTTCATCGACACAATAGGATAAGTTAACATGATTAATAAAATAAGCAGTTCAAAAAAAATGTCATAACATGTTCAACACGATTATTGGTGTGACTCACTAAACATGGTTAAGAGATAATATAACAATTAGCACGATAAATAATCAATGTTACAAAAAACAACATTCCACATTTACTTTTTGAAACTATAAACTACGCTATTTTGATTAATGAGTCTTAAACATGTCGAACCTTCCTATTAACCTACGTGATAAGTTAAACTTAGTTTTGAAATATTGAAATTTCTTGTAATTTTCCGATTCTGCTCTCTATATAATAACTACATGTTCAATTGCACCAACGCACCATACATAAAGAAATAAGACAATTAACACTCGTCGTCTTGCAAATAATTTCATCCCGGAGGACTTATCTCTACAAATAAATACCCGCATATTGAAGTTTTTGTCGATTCCAGTATGCCCGCATAAATCAATATATAAAAAGAAAGAAGGTAAAATCTTTTATTTCTATATGTTGTTTGCATATTATGTGGAATATGGAATTGTATACGAAAATGAAGATAAAAGGATGTAGAATATGGAAACATTTCGTATCACATTTCTTTCATTTAATTCTGTAAATGTACCGAACGCTCATGAACTGTTTGGTGAGAAGTTCGTTTATGTTCATTTATTTAGAAAGATGAACAAACATGAACAAAGAATTTGTAATCGTTTATGTTCCTGAAAGTTCGTTTATGTTTATTCATATATGTTCCATTCATTTATGTTATTATATATATATATATATATATATATATTATTTGAAACATGAGTATTTTATGTTAAAGTAGAAACCTAAAAGTTTAGTGAGATTTTAATTTCTACTAATATTAAAATTCCAAATGATCATTTTAGGTTTTTTTATTTTTATTTTAATTTGTTTATGTTTGTTTAGTTATATTTGTTTATTATTTTTTCTACTAAATTAGCGCTTGTAGATAATTATGCTAGATTTGCTATTTCTAAAGGACTTCCTTGAGAGTCAGATGTGTATATTCAACAAGTTGGTGCTATAAATTTTTTCAACATAGTTTTATTTATTTTAAATACCACATAATCAATTTGTACTTATAGTGATTCAAACCAATATCAAAGGGCAATCATCCATGTCACCAAGTCACAAGATCATAGATGGGTGCTTTGCTTGTGATCATACTGAAATATCATATTCAAATTCGTATATAATTGATGTGACGTATAATAGTATTACCCAATTTTTATCACTATTTTTTTATTTTAATTATGTAATACGACATATCACATGTCATGTCATGAGCAAGATCACGTGTCACATCATAAAAAACTAAACATAATTAACGAACAGTTAAGTTAACTGAGACTGTTATCGTAAACAAAATTAAAAGTTTAGATTAATTTTAATTAAATTGTTTGTTGTTAGTATTACCGGCTAATATTCAATAATTTATATTATAAAAATCTATTTTCCTGCAATTAAATGTGATATATTTAGAGTAAAAAAAGTTGATAAAGGAAAATTAAAGTAGAATCACACTACACGCTTAGAATCAGGAACCATCCCACAGGAGACATAGGTCCTCTGCTAACTTCTTATAACATAAAACCTCAAGGCTATTTCACTACCACATTTTCAATACATCCCCTAATTTCATCAATATCTTCCCAGTCTCCAGGTCTTTTTTATCATTTTGTACATTTATTTTATTTCATTATCGCATGATAAACCTTTTCATATTATTGTTGTGGTTTTGATTTTCCCTTTTGTTGCTAATGTTTTAGAGATGCATGCAAAAAACGCTTACGAGGTAGCTTCTTTAAACGAGCTTCCAGATGTCATCGTTGGCTTCGATCTTCATCTTAGATCTTTGAAACGCATGCTGCTTAAAGATGGTAACCAGGTGCTGACAATTTCAGCTCCAGGAGGCTGCGGGAAGACTACGTTGGCAAAGATGCTTTGTCATGATAATGAGATAAAAGGTATAAGAGCATTCACATTAAGATCTTTATCTTTATCTATATAATTTAACATTTTGTTTAACCTCCTGTAACTTATTCTTCATCTTTATCTATATCTCATGTACAAACACTTGTTATTATTCTTTTTCCTTTTTATACACTCATTATGATAATAATAGATAATTATATTTAGAGATTTACTATTTACAAAACTCTAAAAGTTATAGAGGTGCTAACGGAGCTATAAATGAGAAGAAATCTCTAAATAATATAGAAGAAGATAAATATAAGACTCTACACTAAAAGCATTTACAATAAACTATCTCTCTCTCTATTTGAAGATTTCTTTTGTTTTACACATTAATTGGGATTCCCATCACCATCTTCACCATCTTGATTATGCAAAATAAAAAGTAATCAATTGAAGATGTTGATTCATATAAAAATATCAGAAACAACTCTTATACTTATCATTAATTCACGAAAAATACCGATAATCAGGATAATATCACACTAACATACACTTTGTGATATGGGGAAAATTGATTTTCATAATTTTTTAAACTGATGTTCTCCCAATAATTACATGATTGCCGGTATTGTTTGTGAATCAACGATAATTAGAATAGTCGTTTCTTGTATTCTTTGTGAATCGACAGCTTCAAATGATTATTTTTTACTTCCGCCTATATCAGTTCTCCATCATTAAGTTTTATAGATTTATAAATAGTGATTCTATAAATATAAAGGTTCTCTATATTTTCATGAATCTTTATAATTTTTTGCTTGTGTTTAAAAGAGAGAAAATATAACAAAATAAATTATTGTGAGTGAGATGGAGATAGAGATGAACAATGAGATGTAGGGATGAACAATGAGATGTAGGACGTCAAACAAGTTTAAAGATAAAGTTTTAAAGAAATGTGATATATAGTTGAATTATATAGATGAAGCTAAAAATGCGTATACTATACTCTAATGCTCTAAGCTTGTGATATTCTTCTTTGTATATAGTAAAGAGAGTTAAGTACAATCCATTCTGAGTGTTGTGTGCTTGTTTTGTTCAGACAATTTCGGCGACAACATCTTCTATGTTACTGTTTCTAGAACTACTTCCCTCAAAACCATTATCCAGAAATTACTAACACATCATCTTAATGTAAAGAATTACGAGTTCCAGACCGATGAAGAGGCAAAGAACGAGCTTGAGAACATGATGAGGCAAATGGGATCACATAAGATATTGCTGGTCCTAGATGACGTTTGGTCCGAATCTGAATCGCTTATTCAGGAACTTAAGTTCCCCATACCAGGATACACTATATTGGCCACTTCAAGGTTCTTGTTTTCGAGTACTGGTTCTACATACAAATTGAGCTTATTAAACAATGAAGACGCAAGAACCCTACTTTGCCATTCAGCATTTCCCTTTGATGGGAATCAGATTAACGTGCCGGATGATCTTGTTAGCAAGGTAATGTTTTCATTTTTTACTAACATTTTATGGACTATATCTGTATTTTGCATGATTGTATATCCGTAGTGAACTTTGGTTGTGGTTTTCTTTATATATAGATGGTTAAGTGCTGCAATGGATTTCCATTGGCCCTCACCATGATTGGTGCATCACTACGCAATCAAGGCGTGCTCAAGTGGAGAACGACTTTACAAAAATGGTCTGAAGGTCAATCTATTTTTGATACAAACAACCAGTTATTGCTTAGTCTTCAGGCCAGTGTTGATGCACTTGAAGATATACCAATAGCTCGTGACTGTTTTCTTGATTTGGGTTTATTTCCGGAAGATGAAAAGATTTCTGCCCGTGCTCTAACGGATATGTGGGTCGAGTTATACAATCTAGACAAAGAAGGAATGTATACCAGTGAATACCTTCTAGAGCTTTCTTCAAGAAATCTTCTAAATCTTGTCCCCTCAAGGTTAAAGTTGTTATTTTTGTACAAGGAATAATTGTTTTAATCTTATCTTTTTCTTATTATTAACTGATTTTTCATTCCATTTTGTAGGAAAGATGCTAGTGAACTAGAAGGTTATTGTAACGAGCTTTATGTCATGCAACTTGACTTGCTAAGGGAATTAGCCATCCATTTGAGTAGCCAAGATCCGATAGCGCAAAGAAAAAGACTGTTGATTGATATTCATGGGAATGACATACCCGCGTGGTGGATTGAACAAATACAACAGCCTGTTGATGCTTGTCTCATGTCTATTACAACAGGTTTCATTTCTTTATGATCCATATCATGAATTAAAACCTTTTTCTTGGGTTGTTTTAGTAACTGTGCATACACTTACTGTTCACAGATGAAACGTTCTCCTCTGTGTGGTATGATCTAAAAGCACCAAGAGTTCAAGCTTTGGTACTGAACATAAGAAGTAAAAGATACGCGCTTCCCCACTTCATCAAAAGCTTCAATGAACTGAAGGTTTTAAACATCACAGGCTACGGGATTTATCCTACTGAGTTATACGAACTCCTGTTGATTAGTTCTCTATCCAACTTAAGAAGATTGAGACTTGAACACGTCTCGTTTTCTCCCTCATTTCAGTCCATCTTTCAGATGAAGAATTTGCAGAAGCTTTCTTTAATAATGTGTGAGATTGGTAATGCATTAAAGATTTGTACTTTTGACCCTGTTATGTTACCCAATCTCACAGAGGTTGAGTTTGAAAGTTGTTATGATCTGAAAGAACTTCCAGCAGGATTATGTAGTCTTGATCATCTTGAGAAACTAAGCATCACTAACTGCCATGAGCTTGATGTTCTTTCTGAAGAGTTGGGGAATTTGTCAAGTTTGGAAGTACTGAGACTTCATTCTTGTACAAGATTAGCCAAATTACCCGAGTCTATTGGGAACCTTCATAGGTTGATACTTCTTGATATATCTGATTGTTTGAGTATAAACTCACTGCCTGACCACATTGGCGAGCTAAACGGGCTAAGAGTGCTCAAGATGAATGGTTGTCATGGGCTGGAAGAGTTGCCGGATTCTGTGACCAATTTGACTTCGTTGGACGATGTGATATGCGACGAAGAGACATCATATCTATGGAGTTACTATGAAAGTGACCTGTGCGAGTTAAAGATACATGTTGTCGAAGAAGACCGGTTTGCAAACTTCATGAAAATAGTTGGTTAGTTCTAATGGCAGGGCAGGGCTTGTATACATCATGAGGTGGAGGTAGCGTTAACCGAGGTGACAGTTGAGTGTATGGCGACACCGGATGAGGTGGCGTAACCCGAGGCATTGGTATAATTAAAGCTTGTGCTGGTGTTGGCAACACCCTTTTCTACCTCTGTTACCTTACAAATCTATAGATATTAATAAAAGAAGTTTTTTTGCTATTTGTTATTTTCTTAAACTATCTTTTTTTCACTTATTATTTTTCTAAACATTCTCATTTTATTTTCCCTCCAAAAGAGTATTAAAGTAATTTAAACATTTAAACAATTTATCTCTTTTTATAAAAATTAATTTGGTCAATTGATATATTTTTCTCTCTTATTTATATTTGAAAAAAAATCAAACTATGTTTTTAAAATAAATTTTATCAAAAAAATTAAAATTCATATATTTTCTAAAACATTAAACCTTTTGAAACAAAATACTTTAAATCAGTCATTTTTTAAAATAATTATAAAAAATATAAAATTTTCTAAAAGT
>BJCM01062576.1:0-12042 GCA_018326385.1 Flaveria bidentis | reverse complement strand
TTCCTTCCGTAACCATGAAATGGCACTTTTCCCAATTTAAAACAAGGTTAGAATCTTCACATCTAACCAACATCTTTTCTAGATATTCAAGACATTACTCAAATGAGTTTCCAAAGATGGAGAAATCATCCGTGAAAACTTCCATTGAGTGTTCAATCATGTCATGAAAAATTGCTACCATGCATCTTTGAAATGTAGCAGGAGCATTACATAATCCAAAGGGCATTCGCCGATAGGGTGTAACCCAGATGATTCCGCTGTCGGTCAGGGTGTAACATTACTTGCCTAAGTTGAAGAGTGTTACAAGCCTCTAACTTATGTTTGAGGCCATTGGAGTTTTGAGTGTCAAGAAGGAAACAAGAAGTAGGTTGACTTTATGGGAGATCAAATCCAGTCTCAAAATAGTGCATTTGGTAATATATATAACTAGCTTTAGTAAATCTATGTATTACACGGACCCAAAAATTTCTTTTATGGGTGTTAGAAAGTTTGGGTGCCAGATGTTTATCGATTGATTTCATGCTATTGCAATTCAGGTGAGATCAGACGAATCAAGTATATTATAAACAATAAAAATACAACATTAGAAAATCATAATATCCTTCTATTTGTTTTCTATGCACGGAAAGAGTGTTGGTTTTCTTTCATATTTTTTACAACATATATAAAAAGCAAATTTGTAGTTCAGCCGTACATCTTACCATATAACATACTAGCTTTAGTAAACTCGTGTATTACACGGATTGAATAAATAAATATTAATATAATAAAAATGATTAATTATAAAATGATATTTTAAGATATGATATAACTAAAAACACGTATGAGAAATGACTATAACTATTAAAACATTGATATTAACTTTTTAAAATTTTTAATTTTATATTTTTTCTAAAAAAATATTTTGTTTTAAAATAAATCTTGTAAAAATGTCATTCTTAATAATTTCCTTATTATAACTCTGAAATTTAATTATTTTTTGTTTAAAAAATTGAATTTTTAAGAATACCAAATTTAAAGTATTTCGTATTTTTAAAAAAATTTTATGCTTTAGAATAACTAATTATTTTATAAAAGATTTGTTTATTTAGAAATAACATTAATAAATAGATATCTTTTTTAATTTATTCAATGTAAAATAATATTATATAATATTATAATAATTAAGATAATTATTTAAGATGAGAAAGAGGTGGGAAAATATTGGTGAAAATGATTGTGGTAATACCACTTGGCATCTCAAGTTACTCTTTTATTATAATAGTAAGATCCGTTAGTAAAATGGTGAAAACAGTAATCTATTGGGTTTTGTATCTTGCCCAACAACATAGTTTTTTTAATCTGATGATATTCAAGTTTCTTAAAGTACTTTTTATTATAATAAAATTACCTAATTTTCATATGATATTTAAATCTTATGAAAAAAATTTATATACGTTAACATACTTTTAGTACTATGTGAATTAGATGAGTGTGTGAATTAGTGTAAAATACTTAGTAGATTAAGAGTAGATCAAATAAATATAATATGTTATTTGAAAAGTATATTTCATTAAAAATTCAAATAGTAAACTGAAAGAATTAATTTATAATTAACATAATAAAACATTATATTTTAAAGAGCTAAACTTCATACCGTATTTGGGGCCCCAATTCAATCCTAACTAAAAATCAATACATTTTTTTCGGCCAAAGGGTCTTTGGCCCGTATCGTATTTGCATGACCAAGAGGCGACCGCCTACACTCAGCGGAACTCTTACAAATCCCGTCTCTACTGAAACTTCTTTCTTATAAACTTAAGCAAGGGTAAAAACGAAAAATAAAAAAATCTTTTGATCAAAATAAGACTAAATTTATAAATTAATACTATGTAAGTAATTGACCGATTAATCATTTATACAAAGTTTTAAAACTAATAAAATATTGAAATTGGCTAAACAACTTGCCTAAACTTCTTAGTATGAAGGTCCTTAATAAAAAATTAACTTACATTTGTTTTCTCCACCAGTTAGTTACTTTTAGCTATCAATAATCATTAATTTGCAAATGCAAGTTGGATGACCAAAAAATCAATTAAATATTGTTATATATATTGCTATTTAATAGGGTTAACGAAGGTTCAATGTTTGGTTTACTTTTTGCATCAAAGAAACATCTCTACATGATATTCTTTAGTTATTAATAATTTAGAAAATGATAAGAACATTTATGCAAAGCAATAACCTAAGTTCACAAATATATTCTAAAATAAAGTAATAATAATATATCATTAGAAAAATCTTATGAAATACATAAGGTTTATTTCATTGTAATGTTAAAGTAATAAAAACTAATATTTAATTCTAAAATAATACAAAAAGACTAGTTTAAAAAGCCTCGTAGGAATGTAACCTAGTGAGTAGCCGTGGATTGTTTCTTTCAAACATATTTTATCCATTTATTTATTTTTAATATAATCAAATATCATCTTTTTTTTCTTTCAAACATCACTCCATTTTCACAAAAACTAGTTGTTGATTACGCGAAGCCAACCCTGGAAGAAGTAGTTGTTGATGCCGAAGACAAGATGACTGTACAACCACCACTTAAGCTAACCTTTGTTGATTACATGAAGTCAACCATGGCTAGTTTGAGATCCAACATTGCCTAACCACTATGGCGAAGCAAAGAACTTGCAAATTCTATCTTAAATCATTTCCATGATAAAATACTATGTCTAGTATCACGATTTACGCCGACCCAAATGCTAATAGCTCTTTGTGCTTTGAGATATGTGACATGTTCAAGATAAATAATGTTTCTAAGGATGTAATTAAAATGAGTATACTTTCATTCTCTCTCGTTGATAGAGCACATAGTTTCCTGGAATCTTTCTTTGTGGGATTCATCACTAGTTGTTACATGGAATGACCTAGCATAAAAAATTTCTCTTGAAGTATTTCCTTTACTTTAAGATCGTACGATTGAGGGGCTTGACCCTGCATTCATTAGAAGGATGGAAGGTCATTCTAAGAGACTTGTGAGAAGTTAACAAGTTGTTGAGGAAATGACAACATCATAGGGTTGAAGACTGGGTGTTAGTAGAGGAATTCAGTAATGGAGTAACTTATTCCGCATGAAATATGCTAGACGTGACTACCAGAGGAAACTTGATTAACAATTACCCACTATAACAATGCATGAAATTGTTTGAGTAATTAGTTATGAGAAGCCAATATCTAACTAGTAGATGCAAACCCTGCAATTAGATTATGGAGTTTGTCAACTCTATTTAGTTAGTACTTTAGTTGCCCAAATTGAAAAGTGTACATGCATTTAACTTATGTTCGAGGCCATTGGAGTTTGGAGTGCCAACAGAGTAACAAGGAGTTGGTTGACTATACGGGAGATCAAACCCAATCTCAAAATAGTGCGTTTGACAATAGATATAATCCGCGTTAGAAGAGCCACCCTAATATTAGTAAAATGATGAAAACAATAATCCATCATGGTTTTTTTTATCTTGCCCCAACAATATAGTTTATTTCATCCGATGATATTCAAGTTCCTTAAAGTACTTTTTATTATAATAAAATCACCCAACTTTCACATGATATTTGAATCTTATAAAATTGTTTCATATATGTTAAAACACCTTTAGTACTATGTGAATTAGATGAGTGTGTGAATTTATTTAAAACAATTAGTAGATCAAGAGTAGATCAGATAAATGTATCATTTGAAAATATATTTCATTAAAAATCAAAATAGCAAACCGAAAGAAACAATTTATAATTAACATAATAAAACATTATATTTTAAAGAGTTCAAACTCATACCGTATTTAATCCCAAATAAAGATCACTATATTTTTTTTCAACTAAAAAGGCTTTTAACCAATACCTAGTCAAATAACTAGGTAAGTCCCGATGCGTCCTTTTCTCAAAAGGTTATATTTTAGATTTCATCGTAAACAAACGATATATAGATTTAAAAGTGAATATAAATTGCGGTCAAAAGTATTTAAAAACTTTTAGTAAGAAATCAGCCCTCTTATGACTCGTGCAATCCAACATTCAACGCACTAAACTGATGGATGAGTGGCCCCATGGAGAAATGAGATTTTTGTCGCTGCAAAAAGACCGCGTGTTATCTCTTCAACCGCTTACACAACACACTATACACCGTACATCTCATCTGAGTCAACTCACTCAATTCCAGAAACTTCATACTCATCGACTCATAAGAAGATTCAGATAAAGGAAAAACCCCCTTCTCACCACCTCCACAACTTCACCTTCACCTTTCGTCTCCTCAACGCTACAGGTAAACCCTAATTTCACCTCTTCATTTGCTGTTTGCATCATCTTTTTGTTGTTATGATTCATGCTGCTGTTTCACCTCAAACAGATCGCAGCTTTGGTGATTTGAAATTTTGGGATCTGAATAAGATCTTAGGGTTTCTTCGATTGTATAGCTCTTGTTTGTTTTATATGCTTTTGTGATGCTCTTATGATTGATCTCTGTGAAATTTGTGGTTCGTGTGACGGAGAATATCTAGATTTGTGAAATTTCTTCTATATCTGACACGCCATTATTTTATTCAATACTTTAATCGGATAACTTGAGAGAGGATTTCACGATTTGTTCTTGCAGGCCGTTTTTTTGTTTTTTTTTTTTGTTTTTTTTGACTTATCTGCTTCTATTTTCCTAGGGTTTTATGTTCTTGATGTTGGAGCCTCTGTGTGATACAACCTATGGTGCCTTTTTGGGGCTATTGTCTCGAGGTTACAGTTGAATACTTTTCACCTAATCACTTGTGTTTTATTGATTTCGGTGTAGTTGGTGAGGAAATTTGGGATTCTCTGCTCACGGATAGTTCAAAGTGCCTTCAGTGTTATTGTGTTATTGAGCTTCGCCGAATTAAGTGGTTTTTGTAGGTTTTAGTGAAGGGTAAATGGTTATGGAGTCAGGTTTTCATGAGTACACTGATTACATCAATGGGTTCTCGTTGGATGATGAGAATACGATGCCTGTGTTTGATCAGTTTGCGGGTCATGCCAGTGGGTATAGATTCAGAGATGAGCCTTTGGATCTTAGCTTCTTAGATGTTCCTTCTTCTGCACCCACCAGTGACCCTGCGAGCGCGAGTTCGTTCCCTGTTTCTGCGTCTCAATTGGATTCTCCTGATGAGTATACAGATTATGTTTCTAAATATCTTAGCCAGATTCTTGTTGAAGAGAACATGGAGAGTAAGCAGAGTATGTTCCATGACCCTTTTGCTTTACAAGCCACTGAGAAATATTTCTTTGAGGCTCTTGGTAACGATCACCCACCTTTGCAGCAGCCTCTTAGTTTTCCTCTGGGTGTTGAAAGCCCGGAAGAGATCCCTAATGGAAGTTTTAGTGAGTACAGTACATACAGCAGCACAAGTGGTAGCATCTCAGTTGAACCTCGATGTGTTCGTAGTGATTCATTTGAGACAAAATCTTCTGTTACACAAACTCAGTCACTCGACTACCCTCCTTTTGGGTCCACCACTAGTGTCACTAATGATGTTAATGACACAATGGATTCCGTGATAAACACTCACGTTCTCCGAAATATATTCACTGATAACGAGTCTATCTTGCAGTTCAAGCGAGGAATGGAGGAGGCTAAAAAATTCCTTCCTCCTAGTAAACCTCTTGTCATTGATTTGGATAAATATAACTTGCCATCAGAGCCAACAAATTCTCCTCCAGAGGTTGTTGTGAAAGAGGAGAAAGTTGAAATTGATAACTCACTAAACGGGTTCAGAGGAAGAAAACATTTTCAGTTGGAGGATAATAGTTCTGAAGATGAAAGAATTAGCAAGCAGTCTGCAGTTTATGAGGAGGAAGACATTGAGTTGTCTGAGATGTTTGATAAAATTCTTCTTTGTACGAATGCTAAAGGCGAACCGACGCCTGGTTGTGGATTAATTCCAATTCACACAAATTTACAATACGTGTATAGCGGCTGGAATGCTCCTGTTTGGGGACCAGGAAATACGGACCACATCGATGTTAGAACTTTATTAATCAACTGTGCCCAATCTGTTGCTGCTGATGATTATAGGGTTGCAAGGGAACAATTGAAGCAGATAAGACATCACACTTCTCCAACTGGCAATGCTTCACAAAGGTTAGCGAATATCTTTGCACTTGGTCTAGAAGCACGCATATCTGGCACCGGTTCACAGATCTATGAATCTCAAAAGGCCACAAGAATCTCATCTGCTGATAAGTTGAAAGCATTTCAGTCTTACTTGTTACATTGCCCTTTTAAAAAGAATGAAATTTACTTTGCAAACAGAACGATTTATGAAGCATCTTTATCTTCTTCAAAGCTTCATATTGTCGACTTTGGTATTGCTTATGGTTTTCAGTGGCCAATTCTTATCAAGCACCTTGGAGACAGACCTGGTGGGCCACCTAAGTTAAGGATTACAGGAATAGAGCTTCCACAACCTGGTTTTAGGCCAGCTGAGAGGGTAGAGGAGACAGGGCGGCGGTTGGCTGTTTATTGTGAGCGGTTTAAAGTTCCGTTTGAGTACAATGCTATAGCGATTCAAAATTGGGAAATGATTAATATTGACGATCTTAAGCTTCAGAGAAACGAGTTTCTAGCTGTGAATGCTCTTGCTCGATTTGAAAATTTGCTTGATGAAACGATTCTTACAGATAGTAGTCCAAGAGATGCTGTTCTCAAGCTGATTAGGGATATGAAACCTGATCTTTTTGTTCATTCGGTTGTTAATGGATCTTATAGCGCACCATTCTTTGTTACTCGTTTCAGGGAGGCACTTTTTCACTACTCTGCTCTGTTTGATATGCTTGATGCAACAATAGAACGTGAGAATGAACAAAGACAGAATTTTGAGAAAGAATTTTACGGGCGTCAAGTTATGAATGTGATTGCGTGTGAAGGTCCACACAGGGTGGAGCGGCCTGAGACCTACAAGCAGTGGCAAGTCCGAACCACAAGGGCTGGGTTCAAACTTAGAAGCATTGACAGAGAGATTATTTCACAAGTGAAAAGTAAGGTGAAGGTTGGGTACCATAAAGATTTTGTGTTTGATGTAGATGGGAATTGGATGCTACAGGGATGGAAAGGCAGGATTCTATACGCCGTTACATGTTGGGTGCCAGCATAGGAGTTCTCTTTTGTTTGTTTATTCTTGTTAGTATCCCTAGCCAGGGCTCTCCGACAATTGTTCTGGCGTGGAAGTCCTTATAACTTGATCTAAGGTATGGTTTCTTGAAGTAATCTTATTCCCACAATCATTAATTATAAATGATTATATGTTCTACATCTTAATTTCATTACCTTTGCTTTTAAACTTCAAATTAATGTCATTGCTGCTCAATAAGTTGACAATCTTAATCTTGTTCTGTATTCACAATGATCCTGAGTGTTATTTTCTTATGAAGTATTGCAGATAACGAATGGTTTAATGAAGAAACTTACTCCTTTAAATGGAGATGGTAGAGATCATTATTGCATGTTGGGATGAATGTTCTCTCTTGAATTAGAAGTAGAAGGATTATATTTGGTTTGCAAGTTACAATCGCTTTTATTCAGGGTGAAGCTATGTTAACATGTTTAGAAGCGAGTATAATCATTAATTTTATAAAATAGATGTATCACAGTAGTATATGACATATGTGTTGGATTGATTTGTTGATGCATAATAGGTACCTATTTGTCTAACCTTTTCCTTGATATTGGTCTTGTTTGGTTTGATTTCGATCAACTGGATCTTGGTTTTGCTACCAAGATGGTAACAAGTCGTAATTGTAGATATACTTCTGTAAATTCTCATAAGATGTAGAACATAATGGACCCTTCTTAAATTTTATGAAAGATTAGTTGAAATTGATGGAGATATTTAGTTAGAAACATTTAATGGATGGATGATGAAGGTGGTGGGTGTTTGTGTTTGGGTGGAGTATTGTGGAAAAATTAAATGATGAGATAAGGGTTGGTAAGAGGAAGTAAGTGGATAACCTAAGAATATGATGGTAGATAGTTGATACTTTAAGACAGTTGCAATCAAATTATCATCAAACATGTTTTATGCTAAAAGTACATTTAAGGTATCTTATTTTTTTTAACGGCCAATGAATAATTTTTAAGCCCGGTCATCCGGGTAAACCCAACGGCGAAAGGCCATCCACGCCCGCAAACACAGACAACGCTAGTGACCTGGCTCACCCACCATTCCAAGGGAAACCCACCACCAAAAGACCTATTGTGGTAAAACCCTTGGTTCACTAGGAACATATTGTTCCTAGTGAGACTTCAACCCATGACCTTCACTTTGGAAAATCATAGGGTGCCTCTTCCTAAACCAATTAATCTAAAACTCATTGGCAGGTATTTGACTATTTAAGTTTACCTAAATAGCCATTTTTATGTTTTCAATTTTAGCCTTTTGAACAGCACGTAACTTTATGTGGCGATACGCCGGAGATACCGTGTCTTATCTGTATCGTCGGAGATACATCGGAGATATCATGACACTTATGTATCGCCAGTGATAATCTTTCTAAAAATTAATTGTAATGTTACGTATATTGATAATATAATTAATATTATTCATTTAAAAAACGCATTTTAAATTTAAAATGTTAAACAATAAAAATTAACTAGAATCTAGCCCCCCGCGTTGCAGCGGGGATGTAAAATCATATCAAATAGCATCGAACGCATTATGCCAGTGACCACTAACACAAAAAAAAACTCATATTAAAAATATGTAATAAACAAATAAAATAAAACCGAACGAAAAGTAATCGTAATAACGTTGAATCATGCAGACGAAACATAAAACATATAAAATAATAAGCACGTTGATCTAGGACTAGCGCATTGTGATGGGGTTGTTAAAGGGGTGAAAAGTAAGCGTAAAAACGTTGAACCACACATACACACTACGACATGTACGCCCTACTTTGTGAGCTCTTTGTAATTAATCTAACCGTGTCGAAAACGAATGCTAAACTTGTGTGTTTGATCTTAATTGTTATCTATAAAAAAATAAATGTATAATTTACCTTTCCTCAAACTTTGAAATAGAAGGTCATATTTAATTGTAACTAGTTGTAAACTCACGCACAAACTATTACTTGAGTCCATGTAACGAACCCAACGACGTCCGAAACGAACACCAAAAATTGTGTTTTTGTTATTTGTAAATTGTTATCTTACAGTTTTATTAAAATAAATGATTGTTTTAAAACTTTAAGGAGGTCACACAATATAGTTTTCGGGATAATAAATAAATGTAATTTTATATTGATTAAAAAAGAACACCATATTGTATTATTATTTGAATTAATTAAGATACCAAAAAGATTCCATAAATTCTCCAGCGGCGATACCACCTAGCCGACGATACCGGCGTTTTCGCTACCAACTCCGGCGATACAACACCACATCGGCGATACCAACTTGATAGTTTATAGCTAGTTGGTTAGGTATCGCTGACCTGACGATACAGCGATACCACATGGCTAGGTATCGCTGAGTCAACGATATTTAATGACGTGTCATTTTTAATTGGTAGAACAAATTGGTAAAATCAAAAGTCAATAGCTATTATAGTAAAATTAATGGGTCAATTGGTTATTTCGGTAATTTTCCTGAACTTTAATCCATAAGAAACAAACAGCCTTGATCTCAGTCTAATTATTTTCAATCTTGACATAATCTCCTTCAAAGATTTTCTTGCTGCAACGCCTTCTTTCTGTTCCCTCCAAGTCCCCTCATGATGATGTAGCTCCAAAAGATCCTTAGAAGAAAAAGCAAATATAGGTTTCATCTAGCACCAAACCAAGATATTTTGCCAAATGATGCCCACCACGTAACAAGCTATGAAAACATGATCAATTTTTTCTTCCGCTTCAGTTTGCAATCATACCAGCATTAATGCACCGGATTCTATCATAACTCTGCAATTAAGCATGCTTAAACGAGAGTACTACTAGGATTGGTGACCATCTGGAAAGTTGTCGTGTTGCAACAATCAAATTATCATCAGACATGATTTATTGTTTTATACTAAAAGACCAAGTACAAGTCCAAAACCATTACACATTTACACCCCTGGTCTATCATGACTTATGATGAGTCTAGCATTTGATAAGTCATCTGTTGCACCACACAAACTCTTGTAACCATCAAACCCCTACTCTTATTATCGTCTTTAATGGAATCAAAATCTATAGGTTAATTAACCATCACAAAATGGTTTAATGGTAAAGAACATTTGTCTAAAAGTTTATTAACCAAACACTTTATCTAAAAATTTATTAACCAAACACAAGGTGACACATCATTAATTACAAAAGTATTATATGCGTACATGTGAAGTTTTTTCATACATATCAAAAGATTCATTATAGATTTCTGGAACAATACTGTATAGAAGTTGAGAATTTTCCAATCTGTACTTCTGTAACACCGTGAAACTCCAGCTCCCGTCAAAACTTCATGAAGCAACTCAATTTTTTTCTCTATACCGTCAGCTTTCTTGTAAAAATAGTTCTTTTTGACATCCAAAAATTTCTTCCAAATGGATTATCATCGTACATTGACTTTTCAATGAAGTAAGCTTTCATTAAGTCTTCATATGCCGCTTCACGATCGCAAGACACAAGTTTTTATATGTACGGTATCTTCAACATCATGAGCCAATGCAGCATTAATGACATTAACTAGAAATCGAAAGTTAAGTTGCATCTTTGTTACCGGGATGAATCATCACCTGATGATGATCTAGATGTTGAAAGAATAGGGAGACCCATAGTTAAAATTTTAAAATTGTTATTTTTGTATAAAGTGGGTTAAAGACTATATTGATGTTGGAGCCGTGCGGGTACATCTTGGGAAGGAAAATTGTTAGAGAGTGTTATTTTACACTAATAATGTTGCGGCCTTGCGGGTCTAGTGTTCTTGCTAGGTATCGATTGGTACTCAACCATGGAGGAGAAGTGCCCTAGCATTGTTAAAGCTTATATAACACACATTTAACACTTTCACATCATTACATATCATACTTACATATCATACTGTTGAATTTATAGTGGTCAATTTTATAAGTTTATTTTTTTTATTAGTTTCTTATTCTCTCTTTGTGTTGTGTGAGGTTCTATTTCTTTGGCTAATGGGCTGATGTTGTCTGGGCTTCTTGTTGTTGCTGTTTGGGCTTGCTGATCGTTCACGATGCTCGAGTGGGCCTTGTTGCTATATGTGCGTCTATGTATTATGAAAAAGGACACCGACTCACTCTCTTATTCTCTCGCTCCCTGAAATCTCAATCAGTATTTTAGGGTTTCTTATTGTTGGTGTTCATTCTCAAGAATCTAGGTTATCACTTTGATAATTCATAGTCTTAATTTGTCTGGTTTGTTTCTGATTCATCTGTAACTGTGAATCAGTAGTTATTCGGTTATGTACGTACATTCATTTGTTTAGACTTCATATATTTGTTGATTAGATCTAATTAGGGGTGTCATTCGGGTTTTTTAATCGGGTTTCCGGTTCCTCGGGTCGGGTTCCTCGGGTCGGGTTCCTCGGGTCGGGTTCCTCGGGTTTTTAGATGTAGAAAGTCAACCCGAAGACCGAACCAAATAAACTATATTTAATCGGTATTCGGTTTTTGGTTTTCGGGTTTATTCGGGTCGAGTTAATCGGTAATTGGGTTGGTCCACTTGTAAATTTACAAATCAAAGATAACATACTATAAAGTGTTTCGGTTTGGTAATTAAATTTGACATCTCTTCACAAACAAGTTTGGTAGTCATAGTTGAAAAAAAATCAACTTCTAAATCCACATATTGCTAGAAAATACGCTTAACACAACCAATCATCATAACTGTTATTGCTCGAACAAAGGTAAGACAATAACACGTTACTAGGCCTATACAATGTTTTTCCTTTATATTATTAAGCTCAGACGTACAAGTAGTAACAAACATATATTTAAAACAAATATATAATAATGCTCAAATATGGAATCACTATACCTTGTTTGT
>BJCM01062575.1:0-25894 GCA_018326385.1 Flaveria bidentis | reverse complement strand
TATACGTGTACGTGTACGTGTACGTGTACGTGTACGTGTACGTGTACGTGTACGTGTACGTGTACGTGTACGTGTACGTGTACGTGTACGTGTACGTGTACGTGTACGTGTACGTGTACGTGTACGTGTACGTGTACGTGTACGTGTACGTGTACGTCATATATATATTTATAAATATATACATATACATATATGTATATATATATATATATATATGTATATATACATATACATATATGTATATATACAAATACATATATGTATATATGTATATATACATATACATATATGTATATATGTATATATACATATACATATATGTATATATGTATATATACATATACATATACATATATATGTATATATACATATACATATACATATATATGTATATATACAAAACATTTATATACATACATATATATATATATATATATATATATATTAGTCAAATGGCTATATTGTGATAGAAAGTTTGTACCAACAGACCAAGCAAATGGGTGTTTACTACTTATTTAACGTAGAAAATTTATTATTTTATAAGTTTAATGTCATTTACCAGTAATTAAACATGTAATAGAATGATTATAAGAAATTTGAAGTATGTCATGAAATGGAATGGCGGTTCGTATATTTGTTAGAAGTATCGGAGCATGGAAAGTTTGCTTTTTGGTTGATGACATCTAGGCTCTAGCTGTTCGATTAGAATTAGATTAATCGTGTATTCGGTTATATTTTACAGATATTCAGCTTAATTTTCACAAAAAACCCTTTGTCACACTTATAAAAGATGTATTTTCTTAAGTTTTTGAAGAATTAGGTTAATCGTGTATTCGGTTATATTTTACAAATATTCAGCTTAATTTTCATAGAAAACCCCTTTGTGATACTTATAAAAGATGTATTTCTTAAGTTTTTGAAGAATTAGGTTAATCATGTATTCGGTTATATTTTACAGATATTCAGCTTAATTTTCATAAGATGTATTTCTCAAGTTTTTAAAATGCACAAACACGTATTTATCCGGATTGACATAACCATGCCACATAACAATTTTTTTAAAGTAGAGAGAGTTACGGGGGTTTTATCTGCTAACAAAGCATAACGGAAGATTTAAGTTGATAGTTCATAATTGATTGGTTATATGTTATTGTCGTTGTAGTCTGGTAATAAAAGGCAACCCCTCTTAAAGTAAACCATAACTGAGGCCAGAAAAGCAAATTCGATATTTAAAAATCGGATAAGCTATTCCAATTATTTCTTTGAAGAAGTATGCGGCTGAGCTAGCGAGGTTATTTCTTTGAAGAAGTATGCGGCTGAGCTAGCAAAGCATCGCACAGAGGGCCTATTGCCAACATGAAGAGTAAAGGCGTTTAAGAGCAGTTAGCGTAATAGTGAACCAGTGGTGTAAGTGTCGGTGCCCTTAGAGTGTTTAGGGCAAGTCGGAACAGATTTCGAAACACAGAAAGCAAAAACAAAAAGAAAGCCCAATGAGTTGCTACTATCCTAGCTTCATAATCATACACTTCTACAAAAAGACAATTGGTCAATAGCTCAAACTAGAGCCACAAGTTGATGCAATAAGCTCCATTAATCAGCTTTAATCATGCATTTCAATGAAAAGAAAGTTTTCAAATGGAAGATGATTACGTCAGAGTAATATCTAACCTAATTCACCAAATGTTTGAGATATTAAACCTGTTTAATTGTGTTTACGACATCTAAATCAACATTGTCTCAACTAGTAACTTTGGTTAATCAGTTTGACTGAATCACAAATCACTAAAATCTAATTGCAATACAAAGCTAACTTATTTGCTTTTTGACTTTTTTGAGGGTTAAAAAGACCAAAATACCCATCCGAAAATCTAAAAAGTTAAAATTTTTAACTTTTTAACTTTGTTGGAGGGGTGTTTTGGTCTTTTTACCCCTCCAAAAAGTCAAAAAGCAAATAAGTTGTTTTTGACAAACATGCACCAAAGATCACAAAAACATTAGCAGCAGCAGATAACAATCAAAAACACAAACCCTAATCAGTAAGCACAACTAAACGATTCAGAATCAAAACTTTGATAAAAACGCGAGTTCAAATTCATCAAAGCACAGTAATCTATCAGCAACAACAATAGTCATCAACAAAAATGAAAACCACAAACCTAAGCAGTGAGCACAACAGCACCACCAGCTTCCTTAATCTTCTTCTCAGCAATCTTCGAAATCAGCTTCGCCTTCACCACAATCGGCTGCGACGCAGGCACAGTCCCCTTCCCCAACACCTTAAAGTAACCATACTGCGTCACATCAACCACCGGCACCTTATCACCATTCGCCTTCTCCTTCACATCCTCAGGCACCATCGACCACAGCTTATCAACGTTCACAATCGGGCAATAGAACTTGTTACGAAGCTTATGGAAGTACCGCATACCTACTTTACCAAAGTATCCAGGATGATACTTATCGAACAATATCCGGTGGTGGTGCATACCTCCGGCGTTACCTCTGCCTCCGGGATGCTTCCGGTGCTTTCCGATACGGCCGTGACCGGCGCTGACGTGGCCACGCTTCTTCCGGTTCTTCCTCAATCTCGTCGTCATCGTCGCCTACGGAAACAAACAGATCGTAAATCTGAAACTTCGATTTGTATCAATTCATGAAGTCAATTGATTAAAGATTGATGATTTGAATAGAGAAGCTTCAGATCGGTGATAAAACGCAAAGAAACATACCTGTGAAGCAGATGTTCGGTGAATGAAGGCGGCAGAAACCCTTGGTTGAAGACTAACGAAGAAAATGAAACCCTAGGTTGATTTTATAGAAGACTCGTGAAGTGTGATGGTGTGGGCTTTGATAGTGTGGGAGACTATGGGCTTGGATATTTGGGCTTTGGTTATCTTTATGGGTTGCCTAAGTGCCCAATCAACTATTGTTAGAGCCTAGAGGAGTAGAGGGTCTTTTTTTTGTATTCAAGGCCCAATTTATACTATTGTTTGTTACACTTTTTCTTTATTTATTTATTCTTTTGAAAGGCAGAGTTTTATTTTCATTTTTTCATATTACAAAATATTGTATTTTTTGGATATAAAACTCTAATATATTATAGCTCTAAATGAAGATTGTGGTTATGACAGATGTGTCAAACCGCTTATGACATTTGCTATATGGTTTCTCGTTTCGTTTTGTCTACTACTTATAGCTTTGACTTAAATTTTAGTTCAGGTTATGGTTTTTTAAACGGTAAATTTTGTCTCGTTTACTTTTTGAAAGTTGGTTTTATGTAAGAATATGCAATTATGTATCTGTTGTGTTTTATTAATATTTTTATTCAGATGATATTGTCTTACGTGCTTCTAATAACTTATTGGATAATCCGTTTTAATCCGTTTTTAAAAGATAAAATGCCCCAACATGAAAATGATTTTATTTAAGTTATAATCTATTAAACAACTAAAATTGATTAAAAGTGATAGATTTCTGTTTCATCGTCATGTGCACTGGTGTGTGTGGTATGATTTTACCACAACTCTATAAGGAAAAAATGTTAAATAATATATAAGTGAATTGTGTTATACTGGTTTAACAAGAAAAGTGGAATCTTATGTATATATTGCACATTTACAATAGGAAAAAATCAATCAATTTTGCTTGAAAAACAAGCACACTCAAAAAATTTGCGTTCCACTTGCGAATGAGCGACTCTTAATCCATTTTGACTTGTTGTAGGTATATTAGAACGAGCAACTCTTGTAACTTGTAGTTGTTGATCAGCCATAACTTGTTTTCCGTTACAAATAATGGACACTTCACAAAAATCAGGTGCATTCTTCTTGATAAACTCTCCTTTGCTTGGCCCTTTTCTCAACCGCCTACAAAACAACACGAATCCTTTTATATTTCTTTTTAACGTTTTTATTCCAAAATATCTAGCAGTTTTTAACAAATGTTTCTAAATTTACCTTAGCGAGGGTGTTCGTTTAGTTCCAATGACCAGGTTGGTAATGTTGACAACATGAATAAGATCTAGAATAGCCTTAGTTGTGGTATTGCTCTCGAGAAGCATAGTCTCAACGGTTATCTGTTCATCCAATCCTAAAATACTATTATATATGCAAAGTAATGTCTTTTTATTTGAAATACTGTTAAATAAAGCATACCTTGGCATCTGTGCAAAGACGTATATACTTTTGTAAGAGGCTTCTTCTTTTATTATTCTCTTCGTTTATGTATATTTGGACTTGCTCTTTGCTTAATTGGCTCCTCGATAGCTTTCCAACTTTTTGTGACATCAAAACATATATGTGAGATAAAGAAATTGGGGTAGTTCCATACGATGTTAAAAAAAAGGTAATGATATCATAGAACTAGATCATATAACTTGGTCATATAATATGATTAAGGAGCTAGTAACCGGGTTCTTAAGCAATAGCTTAGAAAACGCTTGTGCATTCAGAACGACTAGCTAGATGTTTCGAAATCCTTTTGGAGATAGAGTGCTAGAATGTAGATATCACAAATGTGATGTTTTCGAAAAATATGTATGTGAATGTAAAAACCACAATCTAGACCCAAGAGTTCGCTAAGGAATGCTTAAAATGTATGAATGTTCATAGTGTAGTGTCTTTTAATTTCATTATGGTTTAGTGTTTAGAACATTTGCGTCTTATTCCTCATTCTCATTCTTATAATTACATTAAAAGTTATTATTTTTTATCTTTGATTTTAATTAAATAATATTTTTATACATTAATCATTATTTTTTCTTTCTCATCAATTCACAATCACTTTAAAAATATTAAAAAAATTATGTGGGTTGTACCTGTGTTTCCTCAAATGTGAGAAAACACAGTATGACTACTGTAAATTTTCCCTCTTCTTCATACAAAGCCACTTACAACCATCCCCTTAAATATAAGACGCACACTTACATAAAAATGAAAAACAGAATGTGAATACTCTTACATACTAACTATAATATGTTTTGTTGTAAAGTTAGATTGTATTACATTCACAAGTCATAACAATAAATCAACCACATAAATTGTTAGTGTCATTGATCCCTAAACCTATAATTTATGTAAACCTATATTTTATGAAATATATGATGGAGAATTCTTTTATAATTTACTATTATTGAAATAATAAGCTCTGATTAGCTATAAGTAGACTAAAACAAGATCATCGTTATATCACTAACGGGATGTTTGGCAACTTCTGAATGATTAATCGTGAACTAATAAGAGGTTTGAATCATTAAGATATGGTATATCGTTTAACTATTCAAATGTAAATGTCTTACCAATTCAGATAAGAGGTCTTAACCATTTAGCATTAGACATCTTAACCATTCTGCATTAGTATAATCCTTAACCATTCTGCACTAGTATAATGTTTAACCATTCAGAGGCAAATGTCTAAACTATTCAGACATTTGCTCATTAAACAAACAATCTGAATCATTAAGTGTTGAACCATTCAGTAATCTAAAGCATTAAAAGGTTAATTAATATGCTGCCAAACAGCCTCTAAGGTCGACTTTCATCTATACTCAAAGGTTTTTCTTGTAGTCAAGTGTCATTGTCCTTTAAAAGAAACTCCAACAATAGTTGATATATTTAAAAGTTGTTTATCCATATAAATTATAAGAAAAATCATAAAATAATAATCAACTTTTGAATATGTTTCAATTAGACTATTTATACATATTTTGTCCAAACCGAATCATTAAACTATCAAATTGAGTGATCATCATATTTTTTTATGTCAACAAAGTAATAGATAATAAGATGTGGGGTTGGAATTTACAATATATATAATTTTAAACATGTTGATTATGCTTAAAAAAATTAAAGGTACCTAAAAATTACATCATTTTCATGTCATCATTTCACATCCTCATCAAAAAATTAAAAAAAAAAGAAGATAATTTCTAATTAAAACAAAAAAACATGCTAAAAAGATGTTAATACCTATAATTTAAATAAAAAATGAAAGCTAAATGACTTAACAGAAAACACTTTTTTAAATTTAAATGACCAAATCTAAACATTCTTAATACTTTGTTACCATTTTACAAAATGACCCTAAATTATAATCACTGATTTTTATAGTTGTCACACATATGATCCATAAGAAGTGATGATCGAAATAAACTCGTTATTATTTTAAAATGACATCTTAACATGTATTATGACTTAATATATTATCTTATTGATATGTTTAAAAAGTATATAAAACCTACCACCCACTCCCACTCAATAGTAAACCATCGACTTTTCAACATATAAATTTATTTTTTTATTTAAACATAATCACATTTTTCTTTTGTAAACTTTTGGGGAGGGTGGTGAGGTGTGATTTGAGTTTGTGAATTTCTTCAATCAAAAAGGAAAAGGTTGTGTTTGGTTACAACTTACAAATACAAAAAGGGTAAAGGTGTCTTTCTAAAAACATTTAACTATATTATTTAACGACCATCTTATGGCCTGAGTAAAAATAAAATATAAAATTAAGGACACTAATGTAATTAAACTAATGATAACTTTAATCAAGATAATGACACACAATACCATATCTTAACACATAATCAATTTTAACTAAAGATCACGATCACCTTTTCTTTTTCTTTCCGCAACGACTAAAACTCAAAAACTATTTTACCTATTTTTAAATCTACGTTAATATTCATTATAAAAACTAAAACTTTTAACCAGTTGATAAGAAACATATTTACTATAAACTTCTGTTCATGACAACCTTATAACATATTTATGCGTAAAATTTAACAGATATAGATGAAGACCCTAATTATCTATCATACTTAAAATTAAAATAAAAAGTGAAAATGCTTATACGATTCTCCCATTTGTATATTCGATAAAAGCTTAGACTTTTCGTATTCAACTTACTTTTATCTTTAATTTACTCGTAATATATTCGTATCTTTATTTACTCTTAATATATTTTTAATCAACAGTAAAACTTGATTACTATTATATAAAATTTTTTATCGAACAAAAAACAAAACAAACTTATGATAATCAATTCATACCTGGAGTCTGAATATGAGTGACAGGCGGGAAAACATGGACCAGATAAACCCGAGCTCCGGGAGCGACAACATGATCAAGAGCCCATTTCACGACGTCGAGGTCGTGTTTCCCGACGGCGACAAACACATCAACGGCTTCTCGGCTAACACCGCTCCGGCTGACCTCCGGTTCTTCAACCTCCACGATCTCCGGAGACATGACCCGTCGCCGCCATGAGCTTTCTTCTTCAATCTCCGGTGACCCATGATCATCAAGATTACCATTTTGATGAGTGATTCTATCTTCTGACATAACAATTAGCAGAAGATAGATAGTGAGGTCAGGGGAGATGAAAACAAAGGTTTGTGAGAGTGGTGGCGGTGGCTTCTTGTGAAATATGAATATGTCTCGTTGCTTTCAAAGCTTTTTTTTTGTATAAATAAATAATGGTTTTAATCTTTCTTTATGTCACCATTTTTTTTCTTTCATATTTTATACACACATGACAGTATGACACACGTATGTATACGCAACTATTTTTTTTTTATTTTAGTTCCATTTATGGGGTGATTAAAAATGTATTTGTTTTGAATTGTTTACATTGCTTAAAAATGTTCTTTAAAAAGACATAACTAGCTTTATTTCTCATATTCTTGCTTGATAAACATATATATCGAATCTTAAGTCCGTGATACACGCAAGAGATGTTAGGTTTTTAATAGATGTGTCGTCTTAGATACTATTAATATTTTAAACATAGTGATTGTAAATAAAAAGTGAACTTTACTGACTTTGTTTTCAACATGTGTGACTTTTAAGAAAAAATTAATTCAAACTAAAAACAAATTGGTGAGCTTCTAGTATATGAGACAAATAATATTGATTGATATATGGGTTGATTATTATAAATCTAAATGTTACACACACTTAGTTGTTTAAAGTGTATCTATTAAACTTTTTAAAGACAACTATAAACATTTTGAGTGATGTTTAGTGATATTCTCATTTCAAAATGATTCACCCCATGGTCATGTGTGGATCCTAGTGAGGGTAATCAGTCATTACAAATCAAAATTAACGGCTAAAGTTAGTTGGTAACGTTTAAGAAAAAGATAAAAGATTTGACCTCGACTTTGATATTCATCAGTGGCGTATTGAGGTTTTCTAGTCAATACGTGTTAAAGATTAGAAAATAGATTGAAAAAATTGGTATACCCGTGATCTCCCTATTGATATGATCTACTTCACACATGCAAGCTAGCTCGATCAATAGAAAAAATGTGGCATGTTAATTAATATTGTAACATTTGCTTGAATTTTAGTAGTAATATTATGACATTTGGATCTTAAAAGTAAGCATCGAGTGGATTAATCTAACTTGTTTGTATCAAACGGGTAGTTAATAATAGAACATTATAGTTAGGCTTGTGCACATGTAACATGTTCAAAGTAATGATGTTTGTTGATTGAATTTTTACATCTTATATGGTTGAATCAACTTGTTTTACATTCAAATTAATATATATATATTCGATTTTATGTGTTGAAGAACTGAGTTTTAATTGATATCATGTTTTGATAATTCATTATTTTTTAATTTATATAGTTTAATATAACGTTTACCCAACAAATAGCTACAGAGAAATATATAAATCATGTTCGTCCCATCCAAGAGGGAGAGAGAGAGAGACGTAATTAAAAACAATGCTACCACATATTTGAGTGCGTGATAATATTCACATCAGTCATAACGTGTACCCTTTTATGCAAAACAACATGATTACTTAAAAGATTTAGGAGTTCAAATCAAAGTGATTTGCAATTTAAAAATTAGGGTTTGTGATATGATGGAAGCTCCAACAAGTTTTGATTTATCAATATTGCACAAGATCTGGTTCTACTTAAATTAGGAAGTAGCAAATTTTGATAGTGCTTCTCACAATTATTTTGGTATTTTCACTTTGACAAAACCCACAATATGAGCATTAACACTTTATTGTGCTATCCTTGTTATTGAGCACTAAAAGTTTTCTTATTAAAGGAAAAACCCAACAATATGTTATAAGACGAGAATAAATCACATGTTAATGACTTTGGGTATCATAAAATGTAACCTAACCAAGAGATAATATAATGTAACTGCCACATACTTTTACCCATGAATCATAATTTCCTACATACTTCTTTACACCCCAAGTCATATAACTTTTATAAATGTTTTCGCAACATACTTGTGAAAACATATATCACTTTGGGTGGCAATTTACGACACCACGAAATATGACACGAACAAGATACTAAAACAAATAGATTTTGGTTTGTAATATCTCTAATTGTTTAACTAAAATGCAGACCAACAAATTTGTTTATAATCTGTTGATCTATTTAACATATTTATTACAATATACCAACAACTTGATTACTGCTTTAAGTCATTTGACACATTTAGACAAATAGATTAACTGGTCTTGTAGTTCGGGTTACAATATTATAAGTGTGTTCATCTAAAGGGTTATGTTTTTTATCTGAATAAATATAATGGTTGTGTTCTATATTTATATTTATATATATATATATATATTAAAGCTTTTATAAACTTAAATAGATAAACCAATTCATTAAACGGATTAACTGGTTTATTAAATGGGTTATTTAGGTTAACGTGTCTGATAAGCATGCCATGGAAGTCCATAGCAAATATCCAAATGTCCATATACCCTTTGTTGAATTTTTCTAAACGATATTTGGACGTACCCCCAATATACGAGGGGGTTTTTTCAAGACGAGATGTCAATCGTTCATACTGATTTTTACAATCTAGACTTGACTCACCTAGATTCACCGTTAAGAAGGAAATCCATCACTATAGGAAACCCCCTTGAGTCGTTTGAAACTAAAACTTTAAAGATCTCAAGCCCAAACTATCACACTCATGTTATTAGATCAAAAGGGTAACTATACCCCGTTTTTCGTAAATACCCTTTAATATGGTAGAATATCTTCAACTCTACCTTATCTATGACCAACTCCCAAGGGATTTTAGAAACTCAAAAGAAACAACATTTTATCTCAATAACCATAGTATACCATTACCACATAAGAACCATTACTTTTCAAAAGAGTTCAACAACTAGCGTCTAGAGTTTGTCCTTGTTATGGACAACTTGAGGCATGGCAACCTCTTGCAGAAAAATAAAGTGAACCCCGGACCACCCACGTGTATGATGCGCACACGCGATGTGGTGTTCTAGTCAAGTTGAGGTTACAAACAATCATTTCGTCTTTGAATCATCTTTCTTAACCATAACATGACCAAACTGTGGCGCCCTACTGTATGACACTTCACTAAATGTTAAAAAAAATGAAAACCGCATAGATTATTCATGTAAAGATAGGTGTATATTTGAGATTGTGATCAAAATATGAATGAAAAAGATTGAAAACACCAAAAGTAAAGTGACAACAAGTGGAGGGGACCAAGAATCCACTTTACAAATGCGGGTCAATTATGCTACAAGTGTAGTATATATCATAAGAGAAAGAGATGGGAAATATCATGAAGGTGACAACATGCTAATGCCAAAGATTACTATATGGCATCAACCACGTGTCATAACAAAATGTTGGAACCAATATTCTTCCACTCCATTTTTATTACTACTCTAATGGGTAGGACCCACCTGATTCATTCACTACTATTATAACGATCATTGGCACTGTTAAAACAGTCTCAAATGCCCTCGACCAAACTTAAATTTTCGTCTCAGTATTAGTGAGCGATTTTGCGATTGTATTAACATATTTGCGACCTCCATTCTAGCAATCAAAGTAGTCGCTTATAAGTTAGTGACCAGTTTCATGACTGAAACTATTTGCACACATATTGTTACAGTCTCTAATTTGTCGCTACTTTTGTGACCTTGTTGGTAGCGATTTCGATCTTTTTTTTATCGTTTTCAAAACATAACTTTTCTTTGTAACGATATAACTTCTCTATATAACAATTTCATAACATATCATGTTTGGAGTTTTTTTTTTTTTTTTTTGGAAAAACAATTTGGATTTATAGTGTATTCTTTTAACCAGATTCAAGAGTGATCGGACTTTTCAAGTCCAACTTTATATGTCTTCAATTTTGTGAACCGAATGAATTCAATGAGATGAGGTCAGAAAAAATCCAACTTTAAGCTAAAGTTGCATCCGATAGTTTGACTTATAACTGAAATCATACTTGTTAACCCCAACTTATTTTTTTAATTTTTTTACCTCACCTTAAAAGACACGTTTAACTGACATAATTTCAAACTACAAATTAAGTTGTACTTTAAGTCTAATCACACTAAAACTCGGAATATATATATATATATATATATATATATATATATATATATATATAAAAGTCCAACTTGTTTTTCATAACACTCCATTTTTCAATATTTCAATTGATATGTTCATGAAATTTTTAATGGCAAATTAAGCCATATATGTGTAGCATTCCAATTTCCAACACCATTGGGAGATATACAAATGATCATATATACATCATGATGCAAACTGTACTAATGGTGGGGTGTACTAATCATGCATATCTATATCAATATCTATAATTCCAATTAATCATATATATATATGCATATTATCAACTTGTTTCTTCACCAAGTTCTTCAAAAACAGGTCTTTGAGCCACTGTTTAAGCTAGAAAATGGCGAAATCTTTACTTCTTCTTATCAAGTTGTCGATGATCACACTCGCGGTTGTTTGGGTATCCATTTGGGTTATGAAACCGACCCGAATATGGACACGAAAATGGAAAGAAGCAGAAGATGCTGCAAAAACTACAGTCATTGGTTCTTATGGTAAGATCGTTCTAGACGTCGTAAATGGTTTAAAGATTAATACGAAGTTGTTCTAACATGATTAACCTACTTGCAGGTCTTGATTTTATTGTGTATTCGTGCCCGATTATCGGTTCTGTGATGATTGGATTCGTTTACTTGCATTTCAAACCGAAAGAACAAAGAGGAAGGTAATTATATGCAAGTTAAACTTGTTGGTAATTATTTTGTTAATAACTTTTTGGTTGTTTTTATTGGATGTTAGATCACGAAAGAGGAGTTTTATCGCGTCTTTGTCTAATCCGATCATCGTGAATAGTCTCGTTGGTGTTTTGTCCGCCATGGAAGCTCTTGTGTTCTTCATGTTCATCGTGTTTCTAGCATGGACGTTCTATTTACGTGTGTCTAATGATGTCAAGAAGATGATGCCTGCTAGATCATTGATGAAATTGAACATGTGAGTATTATTTATATGAACTTCGACATTAAAAAGCGTTAGAAACTGTTACTGGAAAACTCACAGGACCCGTGAACCAACGGGACTAAATAAAACAGAACTTGGGTTGCGCATGTGACCTTTAAAGAGGCTAAAGACTTATAACCAATAGAAGCGGGATTCAAAACTTGTTAGAAGATCGATAAACATTTGGTTATTTTATATGTCAGCTTCTTAGAACTTATTATCTGATTGATATACATTGAAATTAAGTCCAAACAGTACTATCTTACAACCTGTCAACCCATTTTAGTACCACTAATAAATGTGAATTTGATTATTTAGAATCACACGATCACTTTCAAAACCAATGCTACACAAGACATGGTCTCATCACGCGTTTCTTTGTTCAGGTGGCAATATATGACGGTTAGGATGGCAACGCGGTGTGGATTGTTGGCGGAAGCCTGTCTCGCGTTGCTTTTGTTCCCTATCATGAGGGGAATGACTGTTTTTCAATTATTTGGTATCCAGTTTGAAGCATCCGTTCGATACCATATCTGTCTTGCGACGCTGATGTTATCATTCGCCACTTTACATGGCGCGGGCACGTTATTCATATGGGGTATTAAAAACATGCTTCAGGATGAGGTAATCTACCTTCATTTAGTCAATTGTTAAATTAAATGAGTTAATTTTTAACACAAATAATAATATTAGTTGATATGTTTTGAACAATTTATTCAATAAAGCTAGTGAGAGATGCATTGAACTTTATGATAAAGTACAAATAGAAAAGGTTGGTATGAACATGTTGTAGCAAACTTTCTGTCACTTCTCAGAATGAAATGTCACATGGTTTGACCCAAAAGTTAAACTGGATTCCTTTTAAAGTAGACATGTTTACATTTAGCATCGATGTTTAATAAAAGTTGAAACTAACCGAAAATCAAAAGTCTTTGGTTTGTTCAGCTGGTTTGAGATTTATGAGAGTTGGTTTTGACAGTTTGATGATTTAACAATTTGACATACGCTTTGGAAGTCGGAATATGTTGTCGTAAACTGAACTAGTCGTTTGATCTTTTCTATTTGTTAGTTTTTTTAAATATAAGATATGTGTATGTATTTTATTAACGACCCATCTCTACTTCTTTATCACTCTTAAAATTTACTAACAACCAACAAGCTTGAAGATAAATTCGTTGAAACTGCAAAACTATCAATAACCAGAATCGTCAAACTGTTAAAACCAATCGATCAATTTAGCCAACCACCCCGATTGCTGTTTTCCTAAACCATTAACAGTTTGGCATAGAATTTTCCTCAAAACCAGCCCACCCAACATTTTGTCGACCTTAAAGTTTGAAAAAGAAGACTACTATAATGTGAGATGTGCTTTGGTAAAAAAGGTTAAAAAACAATCTAAATCTAACCTAGTAATAACTGTCATTTTGAGCATAAAACAAATCCTTACATAAGATTAATTGTATCATTATGTATTATTTAATACATAAGTATGTGAACTGTTTGATATAAAATATTAAGAAAATACATATTTATCACAAATGTGTCGCAAGTTATGCAAAATTTAACATATAATGTAGAATTTATAAGATTTTGGTAATATTGTCGCTAAATTGTCGGAATGTTGTGTGACATTTTATGGTTATTTTTATTTAGAACTTTTGTTGGAAGATTGTCTTAATCTTGTAACAAATATAGTGTTATTGCAAAATCATCGCAAATATTTGTAGCAAAAAAAAAACCATTTTCTAGTAGTGACTGACTTTTCATCATCCTATAATTCTTTTTAATTATTCTCATTCTTTTGTTGTTTTTACGGGGAAAATAGGTGTTGCAGTGGCAGGAAACTGGAAGAATATATCTAGCAGGGGAAATTTCACTTGTTGTAGGGTTAGTCATTTGGATAACATCACTTCCACAAGTGAGAAGAAAAAGATTTGAAATCTTTTACTACACACACCACTTATACACCATTTTCTTAATATTCTTCATGTTTCACACCGGAGACCGTCACTTCTACATGGTGTTACCCGCGATTCTTATTTTTGCCATTGAGAGGTTACTTAGAATGATACAGTCGAGGCCAGAAACGTGCATTCTTTCTGCTCGAATCCTTCCCTTGAAAACTATTGAAGTTGTACTACCGAAAGACCCAAGTAAGATTCGTGCACTTATCAATTGTTTAATTATCAATTGTTTAATTATGGATGGGTCGATTCAGGTTATGCTATATAGGGTTAATGGATCAAATTCGTCCTAAGTTACTTAAAATAATATATCATAATGATGAGCTTTTTTGCAAATGTGACAGTTTTTTGATTATTTGGCCTTTTATATTAATTTTCTTAACTATTTGGCCTTTTATATAATTTAATAATATTGATGTTGCATTTTCATGATTATTTAATAATTTATTTTATTATGCATTATTATAATCCTTCTTTGGAAATGTTGCTAACTAGCAAATTAAGCCCGCGCTTCGCCGCGGGTACTTACGTTTTTCATTGCTAAATTAAAATCTACACAAAAACATAGATATATATAACATGTCATGAAAGTAAATTTTAAAAACAAAAAAAAAGTTTAAGATACATTATACTTAATGCTAATTTTGATGTTTACCAAAAAAATCAAGGATACAAAAAAATGTTATGTATATAAATTTAGAAAAGTAGAAGGAAAATAATGAAAACCCGATAAAAAAAATAAATAATACACATCAATAAACTCCACACATGGGTTATGTAGAAAATGTGCTAGGATTTTTACCATAGGATAACAACAGTTGTAACTTGGTTTAATGAGTTTCCTCCTGTGGGGTTGGGGGTGTGGTCTCGGCTGGGAAACAGATAGGTGGGCCCGATTAAGATAACACCTATCCTCCGAAGTAGGGTCGTACATTTGCCATTAAAAAAAACAAAAAAAAAAAAGATAAGATAAAACTTGAGGGGAAAGAGGTGTTTCATCAGCCCGTATTAAAATTACCCGTTTCGACTTGTTATCCACAACATTTACATTTAACACCTCTTGTTTTGCCAAAAGTATATTGAAAAAAGAAATCTGATACTAAAATGTGATATGCAGGATTGAAGTATACACCAACAAGCATAATCTTCATAAAGATACCCACCATTTCCAAATTTCAATGGCATTCGTTTAGTATAGCTTCAAGCTCCTTGGTTGATGATGATATCATGTCTATAATCATAAAATGTGATGGATCATGGACAAACGCTCTCTATGACATTATCCATGGAATGGCCATTGGGCCTGATCAAAGGGTCCACAAATGCATTCCCGTTTCAGTTGAAGGCCCATATGGACCGGTATCAACAGAGTTCCTAAGGTACGTAAGAATTAAGATAACCTTTTGTTACTAAGGATTTGAGGTGGTAATGTGAGCGGGTTGGACATGTTGGATGACATATCAAAATGGTCATCTGGGTTAACCTAAACACTTTTAACCCAAAAAAAGTTCTAATTTTGTAAAAAAATAACTAGTGTGTCAATATGGACGGTCCCATACAAGCCGTTAGGAAAAACACAACCCGCATAAACTCATCTACAAAAAAATTGATCAAAACGGCCACAACTACAGTGTCTTGTACTTTAACTTCAATTTGACTTTAAACTGTCATACTTTCAGCAACTATGATAGTTGATTAACTGTCTGATTTAACCCATTAGACAAAACATAACCTGGATCGACCCTTTTAAAAAACGGGTCAAAACCACCACCTCTATTGTCTTGTGCTTTTATTTCCACTTAACTTTGAACTGTTATACTTTCAGCAAATACGATAGTCTGCTTCTGATAGCTGGAGGAATCGGCGTGACTCCATTTTTAAGCATATTGCAAGAAATTTCTTCTGCTAGGAGAAATAGTTTCCCAACAAAAATACAACTTGTTTATATCATAAAGAAAAGCAACAGTATCAGTATTCTAAATTCTGTCCTACCGCTCCTCACTAGCAAAAATACCAATGAATTTAACTTCAAGGTGAAAATATATGTGACCCAAGAAACACAATCCGGGGCAACGATAAGTGAAATGATGCACGAGTTTTCTCAGTTCGAAACAGTCAAATTTGAAACAGGCTCTATAAGTTACTCTCCAAACGGCTATAGGAACTCACTGTCAAAGGCTGCTATTATCGGGTTCACCTCTATGTTGTTCTTTGTTCTTTTGATTACTTTCAGCCATGTTTTCTTGACTCAACCTAAGAAAGCTTCTTCGAAAGAGAAAAACGCATCATCATTAGTCGATCTTATTGTTATGTTTGCTTTCTTTCTATCTATCATCATCAGCATAATGGTGTTTTCGGTTTTGAGATTAAAAAGTTTGAGGAAACAGCGTCCGTTGATGGAGTTTAAACATAAAGGACAAGAATTGCAAGCAAGTTCCTTGCAGTCGAACCGAAATCTCAATGAACATGAAATACATTTCGGAGCAAGGCCCAACTTCCATGGTATGTTCTCTTAATTTATGTTTTCTTTAAGTACCTATATATGCTCAACAAACTAATCATGTAATATGCGAATTATTGCAGATATATTTTCAAAATTCCCAAACGAAATGGGTGGATCCTATGTCGGGGTCCTGGTATGCGGCCCCGAAAAAATGAAGGAATCAGTAGCTTCAATCTGCAGGTTAAGTTCTCAAGGCTCAAGCACTGGTGCTCAAAAAAAGAAGCCATACTTCAACTTTCACTCCCTAAACTTTACACTTTAGGATTGTATTGTATCAGTTTAATGACTCGTATAGACTGTTTGGTTGCGAGGATAAAAGTTAATCCTAGATTACAAATATAGGTGTTTGATGATACATTAAGCAAGTATTGTAATAACTAGACCTGACAAAGTCAACCCAAAAATTAAATTTTGGGCTTTTATGAGCGTTTATTAGGATGTGTTGGGTTATTTTGGGTCATATGTAACTTTTTGTTGGGTTTGTATGGGCTGAATCAAATTTTACAAATAATATTGACGGGTCAAGATGGGTAGCCATTATCATTTCATGGGTCACAATGGGCGAGAACCGCATCGTTTTCATGGGCGACTGGAATTCGGTGGCTAGCTATGTCCCAACGCAATATCACCAAACACATCCGCTTAGTGCCACAGCAAGCTCTCTCGTTCGGTCGTTCTCCGGTGGCCAGTTTCTATGGACATGATTCTACTTCAAACCCATGGAATTGATGTGGAGAAACAGTGATACATCTAGTCCCAACAAAGAAACAAAAATGCCGGTAACTATCACAATTCCGGTCGTATACAAACTGCTAATTCAAAATTCAATCAACAATCGAACGCGAATATTGATTTGGTTTATGAGGGTTTGAATCCTAGGCATGGGATTTGATTCAATGTTTGGGCTTAACATGATTATACAGCAAAAGAGGAAGATAATGATGATGAATTTGAAGGTTGTAAGCCAATTTCGTAAAACCCCACATATTATCTTCACAAAATTGCACAACATGATTTCAATATAATTATCATAGCAACGATGCAGTAATCTATCAAAATTTAGAGCAAAATATGTTTGGACTTTAATCATAGTCCATCTTGACCCGGACCAATCCTGACCCGTCCTGACCTATTATCCTGCCCGACCCGACCCACCCATTTTGCCGGGTATAGATCTACAAGATTAGCTATTTAGCTCATTTAAACTTATATGATGTGTGTATTCGGGAATCGGGTTACGTGGGTTACACTGTACTGGTGTCTGGGACCAATTAGCATGATATGGACACACACATGATTAATTCAAATGGGTTCAAGTCTGCAGCAACCAGGTTTGACCTTAATTTTTTTAAAGTAAAATGACAGCCAAGAAAAGAACAAAGATGAGGGGCATGTTTGAACTTTAATTAGGTGGTTAACCTATTAGTCATTTTCTAACCTTATCACCTTATCTTTTTGATCAACTTGATATGTAGCAATTGACCAGAAAGGTGTCACAGGTACTCTTTTTGCAACGGGTCGGGTCAGGCGTACTCTTTTTGAGTCTTACAAAATAATTAACGTGTTAAAAAAAGCAACACTATTTAGAAAAAGCTAACCTTTAATAAAACAATTTAGAAGGTTGTAACTTGTAAATATTTTAATACATTTTGGTTGACTTTCAACCCATTTGGCAGGCCATTTTTAGGTATGTTTTTTTTAATTTTTACCCATTTGATCCGCTAAAATAAAACAACCCATATCTAGGTAGATGAATTATAACTTCCTAATCTACAATTATGCAAGATTACAACACAAAATTGGAAGAAAAAAAATGAAAATCAAGATATATTGATATAATAAACAAATATACCAACAGGTAATGTATAATACAATATCAAGGGGAAAATATAGTTACAATGTAACTGGCGTCAGTGGCGGTGGCAGTGGTGGTGGATGGTGGTTATGATGATGGCTCTTTCTTGCTCTCTTGTAACATAACTCTCGGAGAAAGGGCGGTATCCTCGCCCAACAAGAGCGCCACCACCTCCTTCATAGTCGGCCTATGCATCGGATCAGGGTGACAACAACTTAACCCGAGCTTCAATACCGCCTCCATCTCTTCCACATTATATTCCCCCTTAATCCTCTTATCTGCAAGCTCCACTAGCTTTCCCTCTATGTACTTCTCTCTAACCAAATCAACCAAAATCATATCCTCCTCCCTATCATGCCATGTTTCAATAGGTTTACGCCCACACGCCACCTCCAGTACCACCACTCCAAAGCTATAAACATCACTAGCTATCGTTGGTGACGCCAGCATGGCTAGCTCAGGTGCCAGATACCCAAGCGTACCCACCACCCTCGTCGTCCCTGGCTCCTCACCCTGTGTATACAACTTAGCTAACCCAAAGTCACCCAACCGCCCTCTCATATCCGAATCCAACAACACATTACTCGACTTAATATCCCTATGCACCACCACTTGTTCCCACCCATGGTGCAAATAGTTCAAACCCTCAGCAACATCACTCAACACCCTCTTCCGCCCCGCCCAACCCAACACGCTCTTCGGTTTATCAAAAACCCAAGTGTTTAGACTACCATTAGGCATGTAATCATACACAAGAAGCAATTCAGTACCTTTTCGACACCAACCTCGCATTTGAACCAGATTCTTATGCTGAAGTCTACCCATACTCGAAATCTCAGCCATGAACTCCTTCATCCCTTGCTTTGAGTCATGATTCACACATTTTATAGCCACTTCAGTCTTGTTACTTAATACCCCTTTGTAAACCTTACCAAACCCTCCCGCCCCAAGAACTTGATCGTCTGAAAACCCGTCAGTAGCCGCTTTTAACTCGTCGTATGAGTACCTATGAGGCCAGTATTCGAGCTCCCAATCTTCAACCTCATCTTCTTGATTCTTATGATACTTTTTCAACCAGACATAATAACAAACACCTACACTGCACAAAACAAACCCCACTGAACCACAAGCAACACCCACCTTACCACCAGTCGATAACCCCGAATTCGACTCCGATCGAGGCAAGAATACAGGCAAATCAGTAACATTAATGTCTCTAGCAACACCAGTGTCGCTAAAACTCCATGCGAGAACCCTCTGAGCTTCAACCCAAGTGGTTTTCGAAGCCGAAAACCCAACATACATCTCATTAGACACGTAATCACCAATACTAGAACTCCGAAAACTCAACAACGGCGTAATCGGTCGAGACACACCCACCGGAGCAATAGTAACATTGATCTCCGATCGAGGCCCATCGAACTCAATCCACACATGAACATTTTGCCCACTTCGCATCTCCACCGGAATCAAACTTCCGGTGGAGTTATAATATCCAGCAGGAACAGACACCACCGATTCAGCGTTATTCAAATCAATCCCAACGTGATTCTCATTCGTCTCATTCAATTCATTGTTGATTCCAGTATCAAACTCTACAGCAATAAGGGGTGCAGGAGATTGAGCAGGGGTGTTCGAAAACAACCCCAAATACTGACCACCAACGGCCCCCGGTGGGTCGGTGACGTTAGACAACACAAACGTGATGCCGAAGCCGGGGCTGGAGCTGATCTCCGGCAAGATTGAGAACACGAATTGGGTGGAGAAGGTGGTGAGGTTGCCGGAATCGGGTCGGATGATCGGAATCTTGGTGGGGTAAAAGGCTCGACCGATGGACCATTGGTTGGAGTCGTTGGATAACCGGATGACCGGTGGTTCGATTCGAGCGTCTTGGACTAACAGGAGGTCGGTGGTGGTGTTGAAGGAGTTGAAGAGGAAGTCCACGGCGGCGATCGGCGGTGGGTGTGGTGGTAGGATGAAGAGTAGGATGATGATGAATGCTTGAGGTTGAAGATGCATTTTGGGGTTAGGGTTTTGAATTTTGATCGATTTGGGAATTGGGGTTGTTTGATCTTTGAGTGATCAATCATTCAATTGACAGAAGGTGTTAAGAAGTTTGAATGATTGTGGTGTTGTGTTGGATGAATGATGACATGAATGTCAACCATGGGTGGGTGTTCTTTTGGCATTTAGATTGTGGTTTGATTTTTTATAGATATTTTATGTTTAAGGGGGAGACATTCGTCATCAAGAAAAGTCAAATCTATCGATTTATATATTACACTGCCTTTAACAAGCCCCACTTTCTTGAAAATATAAAAACAATATAAATCTATAACTTTTAATAAAATATTTTTTTTTATTATTTGTTATTTTTTAAATTATTTTTTGACATATATGTGTAGGTTAAACGTCATGTTCTAGATTTTGAAATAAACCAGATGGGTAAATTGATAAGCCGGAGCCAAAGCAGTTGGATCTTTGAAGGAATCTACAATCTTCAAATATTTGAACTAAACTTGCAACTTTTAAAATCCGGTGATCAAACTTGCACAATGATTAAACCATATAAACTATTTTTGTAATTTTCTTTTATTAATATTAAAAAAATCGTGATATTAGAAGAACCTTTAATCGACTTTTTCTTTTTAATTTTTTTGAACAACTAAAAATTTGTTCTCCATTAAAAAGGGTTGGCCAGCAAGAAAGTGAGCAACAACCGCATTACACCACATTACATCAAGCAAGATTACAAAGAAAAAAACCTCCAATTTGACATTAGAAAGAATCTTTTATTTGACTTGTTACTTGTGTTGATTTTTGATATATCTCAAAAATCTTCGTAAGAATATAACGTTAGTTACATTACCATGTGTGAAATCATAAAGATGAGTGTATTCTCCAGCCACCTTTAATATCATAAAAAAATCAAGGTAACGTTTGTTATCCAGTAATAAAAGGCATACTGATATATATAAAAAAGATGATGTATTCCCCAGCCACCTTTAATATCATAAAAAAATCATGTTAGCTTTTGTTATCCAGTAATGAGAGCCAGAATGAAATATAAAATGTTTGGTTGAGAAGCGAATTAAAATAAATTATTACATAAGTAATCTTAGTTCCTCTAAGCACATCAAATCTATTCCATCCGCCCTTTTTTTCATTATATTCATTATTTTATTTTTAGTCACCACCACCACCGGACACCGACACCTTTTTTACCCCTTCTAAGGTATGCCCCTTTGAAAGTGACCTTGAAAAGGAGACCTGAAGTGTGTCCAAGTAAAAATTCTTTTGAATGCTTTAAATATAAAAAAAATTCAATAAAAACAATTATGATTTTATGTGAAAAAACGTGCCTCTAAAAAAACAAGAATTTATGTGTAAGAACATGTCTCTAAACAAACAAAAGGCCTTCCTTTTACTATCAGGGGATCACTACAATGATTAGGTTGAAACGATCCAATTCTTATTAAAAAGATTTGTTATTAAAATCATTGGCAGTTATTCGGTTATATCAACTTTAGATTTTGTCGCATGGAACTTACTATATCTTAAATAGGTTATTGCTAACGATTAGCATGTAACAATGACTCAAGTATTGTTGACTACTCAAGTTGCTTGCAACTAAATGATTACTCGTTATGAATGATTGTAATTATTAGTGCTCTTAGTTGTTAGATCCATCTTCCACTGATAGATTAAACAATTGTTAATCTCATATACTATTTATGATCAGTGGCAATTTACTTCTAATAATTTTCATGCTACTTTCTATCAACAATGAAAATTTGAAAAAAAAAAAAATTCAATGGCTTTTCAATAAGATACATGACTCCTACAAGGGATGTTGCTTCCATGAACCCTCCATGATCATAGATGTTTGAAATCACAGTAGTCTCAATGAGGTGTGTATTCCAAACTTCCTAATATGTGTCGATGTTTATTACGATATCACTTTTATCTTAGATAAATCCAACTAAACTAAATAATTTTATAGCATTAAAATCACCAACATATCTTCCCAAGTTTTCATAAATTGGCTTCATTACTTTATATTTGAAATGATCTAGCTAGAGAATATGAACTTATCAGTTTTATTAAACATAACAATGCTAATTAGTATTACGATTTCATGTTACAAATTCAAGAACTCAAAAGATCTTAAACATGAGTCTTGCACTTTTGACGTTGTAAATAAGTAGCATGAATATTACAAAATCTTGTATAGTTAGATGAAATATATGTTTGAAGATAAACAAATCAACTACCAACAAAGAAAGTGTGACAGATAAGTTGTTGATCAATGTAGAGGACACCATCATATTGGACCCGGTTGGCTTCTACATGTGAAAAAAAACAATGATAAAAGTCGGAAATGGTGTACGGATTTAAGATTTTGAACTATTATAACTATTTATAAGTGAATAATTCAACAAAGAGAAAATTGATAGTCAAATACACTCTCAAGGCATTAAAAGCTAAGTCAAGGCCAGAATTAGATTTTCAATTTAATATGTCGTAGTCATTTAGTCATAAAATTTATGCAATGTTTGTATTTTTCAAAGCTATATTATTGACTCGTACATTGCTTAACAGCCCCCCAAAAAATTTGTAATTTAATAGAAATTTGACTTTAATTTATTTAAAAAAAAGAGTCAAAATTTGACTTTTAATTTCACAACAGACCGTAGTCATTTAACCAACTTGATTGTTCACTTGAAATTTAACTTGCGTCTAAGTATATTTATATGTGGTTGTATATGTGAAATATCCTTCTCTTATACATTTACATTGTCATTTTTAACCTTTACATCATTCACTTAGATTTCAACCTAACTGTAATTTAATTTCAAGCCAAAATAATCTGTATAGTAGCTTTTTATCATCACATCTACCTAGAAATCGTTAACAATTCAATACATGTTGGTCCAATTACTGCACATTAGTCACTTCACTTTGCCTACTCTATACAGGAACATAAAAGTTTCCCTATTGCATTCGGGATTCAAGAACCCTAACTCTATCTAAAATGCACTATGCATAAAAAACTATACACTCAACCAAGATATTATGTGTGTGAAAATCAACTCAAAATCGAATTCAGTTCCATCATCTTGAATTCAAACCTTTGTGTTGAAATTTAGAGTTCATTCCATGAAGATTGAAATCAAAAACAAAATATCAATTCTAAAACGCAATCTACACTAAAGATGGAAATTCATACAACCTGAATTTGGTTTTTTTTCTGTCTTTGATTTTCGGGTTCTTTATATCTATACATGAAGTGGTCAAATATAGTCGGGGTAGGTCGAGGCCTTGAGGGTCCATGTTCAAAGAGCGATTAAAAATCTAAAAACAATAGTCTCCAACGTCAAGTGGTCGTTTTAGGTTGGTGTGTCGTTGCACAAACACCACATTGTGCAGTGGCTCCCCCTTATGTTGCTAGAAAATAAACACATAAATAATGAGACATGCCAACAGACAAATCATCTGTGAAAAATAATGAGACAGAAATCATTCGTCAGTTTAAAACTCTGAACTCTGTGAGGCGATGGTGAAGGTTTGAGACAATGAGTGGGGGAAAAGAAGTAAAAAGCTATCCGACTTGTACCATGAGCTTATAAACTTGCGTATGCATAGGCACTTGTACCTTGCATTTAGGAAATTTATTGTTTGTTTTTTAAAGTAGAGTAAAATGTTATTTTCATACCTGTTGTTTTATTAAATTTATCATTTCAATCCAAATATTTTTTTGGCTATTTCAGTCGTTGTGGTTTAACAAATGTTGTTATTTCCATCCACTCCACTAACTCCGTTAAGTTCTTCGTTAAATATGAGTGTATTTTAGTATTTTTAACACCGTAATTGTCCAATTAAAACAAAGTTAATCAATAAAATATTCAATTTAAACTAAAAGAAAAATATAAAGCAACTAGTGAGACTGAACACTTCAGTTTAAAAATTTTGATTAACGTTAACTAGTTTAGAAACTCATCTAGGCGTCTATTACATGTGTTGTATGAAAAAATTAAATAATAATTATTTAGTACTATTAAAACTTAAAAAATAATTTTTTGAGAAAAAATATGCTTAAAGTTACATATAATTAACTATTAAGTAATTAAAAAATAACAATAATTTTTCAAACTTTCATCTTTAAAAAAGTTTTGCTTTTAAAAATATTAATTTTTTAACTCTCCAAAAAAATTATTAAAATATTTGTATTAAAATATTTAATTTAGTTTTTTATGATACGACACAAACCTAATAAAAATTATTAACAAAACATTTTAAAAACCAAATTATATGAAATATAAAGTTTTTTAATACAAATATTTTAATAATTTTTGAAGATTTAAAAAATCAATATTTTGTTAAAAGCAAAACTTCTTTAAAGACAAAATTTGAAAAATTAATGTTATTGTTTGATTACGTAATGGTTAATTATATGTAACTTTAAGCATATTTTATCTTAAATAATTATTTTTTTATTTTTAATATTACTAAATAATTGTTATTTAATTTTTTCATACAATATGTATAATAGACGGGTTTTTAAACTAGTTCGCGTTAATCAAAACTTTTAAATTGAAGCGTCTGATTTCACTAGTTGCTTCATATTTTTTTTTTAGTTTTAGTTGAATATTTTATTGATTGACTTTGTTTTAATTGGACAATTAGGGTGTTAAAAAGACTAAAATACAATCATATTTAACAGCGAACTAAACAGAGTTAGTGTAGCGGATGGAAATGACAACATTTGGTAAACCACAGTGACTGAAATAATAAAAAAAAGTTTTTGAATTGAAATAAAAAATTTAATAAAAATCAGAGATGAAAATGACATTTTACTCTTTAAACTTTAAAGTATAAGTAATTGCTTAACCACTCAACCAAACCACAAGTTTATGTATTTATTTCCTCCATTATAATATATTTAATAAAGCGAAGTTGTGTGGCGTATACCACCGACTTTATCTGTAACGCCCGCCTCCCAGGACACACCCCGGGGAACGTGTGACATCCGTCACCAAAGGTCCGTCAATTGACGTATTCCGTTAACTTTTTCGTTAGTTGGTCATTCCTCATCTTTACAAACTATCTGTGTGGAGATCATACTTGCTTGCTTGGTTACCTTCTCTGTGTGAGCTCTTGGCGTTGCATTGCCGCCACTTAAACTTTTACACATATTACCATCGTCACCATGAAATACACCATTTTATATAAATTTATTGTCATA